>CM038682.1:465585839-465831579 GCA_021605205.1 Aegilops longissima
CGAAGCGCGATGACAACGCTGTTGATGTAGTCAGACTTTTCACGATCCGACCGATCCAAGCACCGAACGCATTTACACCTCCGAAGTTCAGCACACGCTCAGCTTGATGATTTATCCTGGACCGATCCAGCAAAGTGTCGGGATGAGTTCCACAAGACGATGGCAGGATTTATGATGATGTTTCATCACAAGAGAGAGGCTTTTGCCTCTAAACTCCGCTGATGGTATGACCGAGGTGGAATATGGTGGAGGGGGGCACCGTGACACGGCAAGGAAAGATCCAAGATCAACTTGTGTGTCATGGGTGCCCCCTGCCTGCGAGATATAAAGGAGCAAGGGGGAGGCTGCCCTAGGAGGGGCACGCTGGGTGGAGTCCCTAGACTCCCTAGTCCTAGTAGGATTCCACCTCCTTGTTGGAGTAGGGAGAAGGAAAGAGGGGAGAGGAATATGGAAAAGGCTGCCTCTTGTCCACCCGACCAGCTGAAGTAGCGCCTTCCTTTGGCCTCTCTCCTCTATTCCCTGTATGGCCCAATAAGGCCCATATACTCTCCGGCGAGTCCAATAACTCTCCCAGATTCAAAAATACCCGAATCACTCGAACCTTTCCGAACTCCAATATAGTCGCCCAATATATCGATCTTTACGTCCTCGACCATTTCGAGATTCCTCATGTCCCTGATCTCATCCGGACTCAACTCCTTCGTACATCAAAACTCATAAACTCATAATATAATTGTCATCGAAACCTTAAGCATGCGGACCCTACGGGTTAGAGAACTATGTAGACATGACCTAGAACTATTCTGGTCAATAACCAATAGCGAACCTGGATGCTCATATTGGCTCCACATATTCTACTTAAGATCTTTATCTGTCAAACCGCATAACAACATACGTTGTTCCTTTGTCATCGGTAGATAAACATTGCCCGAGATTTGATCGTTGTATCCAATACCTAGTTCAATCTCGCATCGGCAAGTCTCTTTACTCGCTACGTAATGCATCATTCCATAACTAACTCATTAGCTACATTGCTTGCAAGGCTTATAGTGATGTGCATTACCGAGGGCCCAGATACCTCTCCAACAATCGGAGTGACAAAACCTAATCTCAAATACGCCAACCCAACATATACCTTTGGAGACACCTGTAGTACTCCTTTATAATCACCAGCCATTGCCAGACGCTTGGTAGCACCCAAAGTGTTCCTCCGTAAACGGAGTTGCATAATCTCACAGTTACAGGAACATGTATAAGTCATGAAGAAAGCAATAGCAACATACTAAAACGATCAAGTGCTAGGCTAACGGAATGGGTCATGTCAATCACATCATTCTCCCATGATGTGATCCCATTAATCAAATGACAACTCATGTCTATGGTTAGGAAACATAACCATCTTTGATTCAACGAGCTAGTCAAGTAGAGGCATACTAGTGACACTATGTTTGTCTATGTATTCACACATGTATTATGTTTCCGGTTAATACAATTCTAGCATGAATAATAAACATTTATCATGAAATAAGGAAATAAATAATAACTTTATTATTGCCTCTAGGGCATATTTCCTTCAGCCTCCCACTTGCACTAGAGTCAATAATCTAGTTCACATCATCATGTGATTCAACACTAATATTCACATCTCGTATGTGATTAACACCCATAGTTCACATCGTCATGTGACCAACACCCAAAGGGTTTACTAGAGTCAATAATCTAGTTCACATCGCTATGTGATTAACACCCAAAGAGTACTAAGGTATGATCATGTTTTGCTCGTGAGAGAAGCTTTAGTCAACGGGTCTGTTATATTCAGAGTCGTATGTATTTTGCAAATATTCTATGTCTACAATGCTCGTGACGGAGCTACTCTAGCTAATTGCTCCCACTTTCAATATGTATCCAGATTGAGACTTAGAGTCATCGGATCGGTGTAAAAAGCTTGCATCGATGTAACTCTTTACGACGGGCTCTTTTATCACCTCCATAATCGAGAAATATTTCCTTAGTCCTCACTAAGGATGTTCTTGACCAATGTCCAAAGGATCTACTCCTAGATCACTATTGTACCCCTTGCCAAATTCAGAGCAAGGTATACAATAGGTCCGCACATAGCATAGCATACTTTATAGAACCTATGACCGAGGCATAGGGAATGACTTTCATTCTCTTTCTATTTTCGCCGTGGTCGGGATTTGAGTCTTACTCAATTTCACACCTTTGCAACATAATAAGAACTTTTCTTTGACTGCTCCATTTTGAACTACTTCAAAATCTTGACAAGGTATGTACTTATTGAAAAACTTATCAAGCGCCTTGATCTATCTCAATAGATCTTGATGCTCAATATGTAAGTAGCTTTACCAAGGTATTTCTTTTAAAGAACTCCTTTCAAATACCTTTATGCTTTCCAATAATTCTACATCATTTCCGATCAACAATATGTTACTACATATATTTATCGTAAAGGCTGTAGTGCTCCCACTCACTTTATTGTAAATACAAGCTTCACCGCAAGTCTAGATGAAACCATATGCTTTGATCAACTTATCAAAGCGCATATTCCAACTCGAGATGCTTGCACCACCATAGATGGATCACGGAGCTTGCACATTTTGTTAGCCTTTAGGATTGACAAAACCTTCCGTTGCATCATATAACTCTTCTTTAATAAATCCATTAAAGAATGTAGTTTTGACATCCATTTGCCGATTTCATAAATGTGGCAATTGCTAACATGATTCGGACAGATTTAAGCATCGCTACAGCTTGAGAAAATCTCATTGTAGTCAACACCTTGAACTTGTCGAAAACCTTTTGTGACAAGTCGAGCTTTGTAGATAGTAACACTACTATCGTTGTCCGCTTCCTCTTGAAGATCCATTTATTTAACATGGCTTGCTTGATCATCGAGCAAGTCAATCAAAGTCCATACTTTGTTCTCATACATGGATCCTATCTCAGATTTCATGGGCTCAAGCCATTTCATGAATTTGGGCTCATCATCGCTCCTCATAGTTCAGAGGTTCATCATGGTCTAGTAACATGACTTCCATAACATGATTACTGCATCACTCGGTGGATCTTACTCGTAAGACCACGAGGTTTGGTAGTAACTTGATCTGAAGTTTCATGATCATCATCATTAGCTTCTCACTAATTGGTGTAGGAATCATCGAACTGATTTCGTGATGAACTAGTTTCCAATTTGGGAGAAGGTACAAATTACCTTATCAAGCTCTATTTTCTCCCACTCACTTCTTTCGAAAGAAACTCCTTCTAGAAAGGATCCATCTTAGCAACAAATGTTTTGCTTTTAGATCTGTGATAGAAGGTGTACCCAACAGCCTTTGGGTATTCTATGAAGACGCATTCTCCGATTTGGGCTCGAGCTTATCAGTTTGAAAACCTTTTTCATATAAGCATCGCAACCCCAAACTTTAAGAAACGATAGCTTAGGGTTTATCGCTAAACCATAGTTCATACAAAGGTCGCCTCAACGGGTTTAGATGGTGCCCTATTAAACGTGAATGCAGATGTCTCTAATGCATAACCCCAAAACGATATTGGTAAATCGGTAGAGACATCATAGATCGCATCTATATCAAAATAAAGTAGGGTTACGGACGCTCGACACACCATATACGCTGTGGTGTTCCAGTGGCATGAGCTGTGAAACTATTCCACATTGTTTTAATTGAAGACCAAACTCAGAACTCAAAATATTCATCTCCACGATCAGATCGTAGAACTTTCTTTATTTTCTTTCGTTACGATGATTTTCCACTTCACTCTGAAATTGTTTGAACCTTTCAACTATTTCGACTTATGTTTCATCAAGTAGATATACCCATATCCGCTCAAATCATCTCTGTGAAGGTCGAAAAACGATACCCGCCACGTAGCCTTAATACTCATTGGTCTGCATACATCAAGATGTATTATTTCCAACAAGTTTGTTGCTCGCTCATTTTTCCGAAGAACGGAGTTTTAGTCATCTTGCCCAAAGGCACGGTTCGCAAGCATCAAATGATTCATAACCAAGTGATTCAAAATCCATCTTTATGGAGTTTCTTTATGCGCTTTTGTATCGCCTCGATGCGCAGACTCCCACGTCGGTCAAGCACTTACTTAGAGGCATAACCGCATTGAAAGCAATGTCGCAAGTGAGGTAATCTTCACACAACCCATGTAATACATAAGGAAAGAGATACATAGATGGCTTACAATCGCCACTTCACACAATACATGAGTAAAGCATTACATCATACAGATACAATCAAGGCCCGACTACACGGAACCAAAATAAAAGAAGACTACCCCAAATGCTACATGATCCCTCGATCGTCTCCAACTGGGCTCCACTATCGATCAGCTGAAACGAAACAACACAATGAACAAGATCTTCATCGAGCTCCTCCTTGAGCTCGTGTGTATCACCTGCACGGTTTCATCGGCACCGCAAACTGTTTTTGAAGTAATGTGAGTCACGGGACTCAGCAATCTCACACCATAGATCAAGACTATTTAAGCTTAAAGGTAGGATGAGTAGTGAGGTGGAGCTGCAGCAAGTTTACTAAGCATATATGGTGGCTAACATATGCAAAAGAGAGCGAGAAGAGGAGGCAAAACACGGTCAAACAACTATGATCAAGAAGTGATCCCGAAACTACTTACGCCAAACATAACTCCAACATCGCAGTTCACTTCCCGGACTCACGAGAAGAGACCATCACGTTACACACGCGTTGGTGTATTTTAATTAAGATCAACTTCGGTTTTCTACAACCGACATTAACAAATTCCCATCTGCCACATAACCGCGGGCACGGCTTTCGAAAGTTCAAAACCCTAAGGGTGTCCCAACTTAGCCCATGATAAGCTCTCGCGATCAACGAAGGATATTCTTCTCCCGGAAGACCCGATCAGTCTCGAATCCCTGCACAAGACATTTCACAGCAATAAAACAAGACCAGCAAAGCCGCCTTGATGTGCCGACAAACTCTGATAGGAGCTGCACATATCTCGGTCTCGTGGCACACCGGATGAGCAAGACGTCAAGTTGGCATAAACCCTGATTGCCCAGGGGCACCTGGACATCGCCGCTTTGGACCAGCACTCAAAGGAGAACTGGCCCGGGGGGTGTAAATAAAGATGACCTCGGCTCCTAAACCCAAGGAAAAAGGGCATAGGTGAGGCAAATGGTAAAACCAATGTTGGGCCTTGCCGAAAAGTCTTATTCAAAGCGAATCGTCAAGGGGGTCCCATAATCACCCGACCGCCGTTAGGGACGCAAAAAATCCGGGAACATAACACCGATATGACGGAAACTAGGGCGGCAAGAGGAACAAAACACTGTGCATAAGGCCGAGCCTTCCACCCTTTACCAAGTATATAGATGCTAATTAAATAAGATATATTGTGATATCCTAACAAGTAAACATGTTCCAACAAGGAACAACATCTCCATGTTCCAACAAGGAACAAACTTCAACTTCACCTCGCAACTAACAACGCTATAAGAGGGCTGAGCAAAGCGGTAACATAGCCAAACAACGGTTTGCTAGGAAAGGATGGTTAGGGCTTGACATGGCAAATGTGGTGGCATGATAAGCAAGTGGTAGGCATCGAGCATAGGCATAGCAAAAGAGCGAGCATCTAGCAAGCAAAGATAGAAGTGATTTCGAGGGTATGGTCATCTTGCCTGAAATCCCGCAAGGAAGAAGAACGAATCCATGAAGAATACAAACGGACGGTCGAATGAATCCTCACAACTCCGAACGAAACCGGCTAACAAGAGAAGCAAACCGAAACAAACAAACAACATGGTAAACAACCATCACATAAACATGGCATGATGCACAATCACGTATGATGCATGTCCGGTTAAAGAGGCAGGGCATGGCAAAGTGCAACAAACAACACTACAAATTATGGAGCTCAATATGCAACGAGTTGCATATTTACTTAAACACCACAACAATTATTTAGTTCACTCTCTCATTAGGTACTCAACAATATTAAATGTTGTTAAACATGGCAAGAGGGGAAGCATAATGAAACTACCTATCTAGGCAAGTTTAAATGAGGCCGGAAACAACAAACAACAATCTCCGAAAATCCCCATATGCAAATTATGGATTCGGTACAGATCTGACCTAAAAAGCATATTTTAGAGTTGTTAAACATGCAAAGAAATGCTACCATGTTAAACTAGGCATTTTTCTACCCCATTTACATATATAATTTATTTAAAAATGGAGCTACGGTTATTTAGTTATGAAATAAATCATTTTAGCATGGCATTTAAGCGTTAATGCAAACAACAATTTTAAACATTTAAATGTCGTTATCATGATGCGGATGACATGTGCAAGTTTTATGCAATATTATGAAAACGTTATCATGAGCATGATATGAAGCATTGTGTCACCGTGGTGGAAGAAAGGTGCCACGGCAACTTTAATCCAAAATGGTGCCACGGCAACATATCGGTTCCGATAACTCACGGAGATACCGGAGCAAAAGAAGTGGACGGAGCGAAGTCATGCAAGATGGTGGGTGTTCCCACACTACCGGTTCCCACGGAACGATGGCATGGCAACGAGGAGGAACAAGCGAGTGACAATTCGACACGGCCGGTCATCACGGGTTATACCTTCTAGAACGCTCAAACGGGATCGGTCGAGTCAGAGAGGGAAGTAGTGGTTCACGCTTTCGAGGGAAGTAGAGGAAGAAGTCGCTCGCGAAGTAGTGGAAGTGATCGTACACGGCGACGGTAGTGGAAGTAGTGTTTCACGCTCATATCGAAGAGGTACTTGACGGGTCCGAATTCTTCGGGTTGTCGTGGTACTTGGCGGTCTCGCTGATGGTAGTCGTATACGCGAGGGAAGTAGACGCTCATGTTCGATGGTAGTGGTACACCGCCACGGAAGTAGTTAATTCAAGTCCCGTGGATGTTCGGGTCCACGGGTCTTCGAGGGTCGGCATGATTGGTACACACGCCATCGGGTACTTGTTTGATCCGAGAGGTACTCGATTTATCGCTCGTGGGTACTTGTCGCATCATCGCGGGAAGTAGTTGTTCACGCTTTTGGAGTTGAACTTGCCGCCAGGGTAAGGCATGGGTCTTCCGAACTTGCCGTATTGACGAAACGGCGGGTATCTTTGTCAATATCCACCTCGATGTAGTCGCTCCCGTAGTCGAACTTGACGGAAACGGGTCTCCCAAAGACGCCGTGGTACTTGTGCATCCACCTGTAGTCGAACTTGACGGAACCGAACGCCCTCGCTGACCTGGTACTTGGCAAAAATCCGAAGAAGGACTTGACAAAATCACACCGACTGGTTATGATCTTCGTGAACTTGGGGCGACCGCAGTACAAGGAGGCTACACCGGCCCGAGGCAAGCATGTTCAACGACGAAGCGGCAGAGATGGCAGCAAAGCATCGGGTACCAGTGATGTGGAGCATCAAGCGAAGGAGGCTCTGGGAGGACCAAACCGAGGCGGGATGAGGCCACAGGGCGCTGGCCGCCTGGACGGAGGGTTGCTGGGCTCATTGGAGGCGAGGACGCGGGCCGAGGCAGAGGCGCTCCCATGGGCAGCGGTCCACGGCCATGGCGCAAGGAGGATGAGCAGTGTGAGGGCGATGGGGGCCTGGCCGGCCCGAGGCGGACGGGCGCGGGGCTCTACAAGGCGCAGGAGGGGGGCGAGGCAGGAGGATAGCGGGACTTGAGAGGTGGGGCGAGAGGAGGAGGGTTGAGGGCGGCGGCGCCTCGGGTGGAGCCTGCCATGCACGAGGAGACCACCGGGGTCGGCCTGGTGGCGAGCTTGAGGGGATTCAAGGCTGAAGGGAGAGTTCGAGGGGAAAGGGAGAGGCGACGAGGGTTTGGCAGGAGGCGCCATGGACGACGGCGTAGGAGGCCGACGGGATCGAGGGGCGAAGCGGGCGCGGCCGGCGCAGAGGGAGGAGCGAGGGATCGAGCTAAGCGGGCGGCGTGGGAGGACGAGAGGAGAGGAACGGGCTAGGGGTAGCGGGCAGGCTGGGAGGCTAGGTTAGGAAGGGGCCATGGCCTTGGGAGGCCAGGGCTGGTGGAGGAGAAAGGCCAAGCCAAGGTCTTGGGCCGGGCGCTGGGGGTTAGGGTCGGCCCGAGGGGAGGCGCTAGGTGGCTGGCTCTCTCTCTAATATTTAGCAGAAAACAAATAAAGAGAGACAAAAGAACGAGAGGGTTGGAGAAAGAATTTATGGCGCGGACAATTTTCCCGGCTCACAAAATATGAAGAATTTAACAAAATGACCCAAGGATTTTGGTGAACTCCGAAAATGATAGAATAATAATGGCGAGGTTTGGAAACCAAACTTGAAGTAGAAAAGGCATTGGAATTTTGTAAGTGTGTTATGGTGATTCCAACAATGGAATATTTATTATAGCTCCCTAATAATATTGGGAGGGTATGTTATAAAGAGAAGTCACCATGTGAATCCTCGGTTTAAATGGATCAAAAATCCATACAATTTATTTAGAAGAGTTGCAAAATTAATGAGATGATGGCATGATGACATGATGCAATGCAAAACAAAACAAACCACACGACAAAACTTGGAAACCCCTGAAGGCAACTCAAGCCTGGTCTTGGGGCGCTATAGCTTTACACCGATATGACTCCAAACGGCAAAGTACACAAATAAGTTGCACTATCATTATTAACTTTGCATCTTTTGGCATCAATATTATGAATATGTGTATCACTACGATCGAGATCCAACAAACTATTTTCATTGGGTGTAAGACCATTTGAAGGTTTTATTCATGTAAACAGAATAACAATTATTCTCCGATTTTAAATGAATAATCGTACAAAATAAAAACATGATCAAATCATATTCATGCTCAACGCAAACGCCAAATAACATTTATTTAGGTTTAACACTAATCCCGAAAGTATAGGAGGTGCGATGATGATCATATCAATCTTGGAACTACTTCCAACACTCATCGTCACTTCCCATTCAACTAGTCTCTGCTTATTCAGAAACCCTGTTTCGAAAGTTACTAATCTTAGCAACCGAACAAGTATCAAATACTCATGGGCTACTATAAACACTAGTAAGGCACACATCAATAATCTTTATATCAAATATACCTTGTTCACTTTGCCATCCTTCTTATCCACCAAATATTCAGGGTATTTCGCTTCAAAGGATCATTTCCTTTTGCAAAGTAAGCACTCAGCTCAGTGCTTTGGTCCAGCTTTGGGCTTCTTCAAGGGAGTGACAACTTGCTTGTCATTCTACTTGAAGTTCCCTTCTTTCCTTTGCCCTCTTTTCTTGAAACTAGTGGTCTTGTTAATCATTAACACTTGATGCTCTTTCTGATTTCTACCTTCACGATTTCAGCATCACGAAGAGCTCGGGAATCGCTTTTTGTCATCCCTTGCATTATAGTTCATCACGAAGTTCTAGTAACTTAGTGATGGTGACTAGAGAATTCTGTCAATCACTATCTTATCCGAAGATTGACTCCCACTTGATTCAAGCGATTGAAGTACCTGCATAATCTGAGCACATGCTCACTAGTTGAGCGATTCTCTCCATCTTTAGCTATAGAACTTGTTGGAGATTTCATCTCTCAACTCGGTATTTGCTTGAAATATTAACTTAAACTCCTGAACATCTCATATGGTCCATGACGCTCAAAACGCCTTTGAAATCCCGATTCTAAGCCGCTAAGTATGGTGCACTAAACTATCAAGTAGTCATCATATTGAGCTAGCCAAACGCTCATAACGCCTGATTTGCTCCTGCAATAGGTCTGTCACCTAGCGGTGCATTAAGGACATAATTCTTCCAGGCAGCAATGAGGATAAACCTCGATCACGGATCCAATCCGCATCATTGCTACTAACATCTTTCAAAACAGTTTTCTAGGAACATATTAAAATAAACATATGAAAGCAACAAACATAGGGAAGCAACAACGCGAGCTATTGATCTACAACATAATTTGCAAAATACTACCAGGACTAAGTTCATGATAAATTTAAGTTCAATTAATCATATTACTTAAGAACTCCCACTTAGATAGACATCCCTCTAATCTTCAAGTGATCACGTGATCCGTATCAACTAAACCATGTCCGATCATCACGTGAGATGGAGTAGTTTCAATGGTGAACATCACTATGTTGATCATATCTACTATATGATTCACGCCGACCTTTCGGTCTCCGTGTTCGAGGCCATATCTCAGATATGCTAGGCTCGCCAAGTTTAACCTGAGTATTCCGCGGTGCAACTGTTTTGCACCCGCTGTATTTGAACGTAGAGCCTATCACACCCGATCATCACGTGGTGTCTCAAAGACGAAGAACTTTCGCAACGGTGCATACTCAGGGAGAACACTTCTTGATATTTATTAGTGAGAGATCATCTTAAAATGCTACCGCCAATCAAAGCAAGATAAGATGCATAAAGGATAAACATCACATGCAATCAATATAAGTGATATGATATGGCCATCATCATCGTGTGCTTGTGATTCCATCTCCAAGCACCGCCATGATCACCATCGCCACCGGCGCGACACCTTGATCTCCATTGTAGCATCGTTGTCGCCTCGCCAATCTTATGCTTTCACTATCGCTACCGCTTAGTGATAAAGTAAAGCATTACAGTATGCTTGCATTTCATACAATAAAGCGACAACCATATGGCTCCTGCCACTTGCCGATAACTTCGGTTACAAAACATGATCATCTCATACAATAAAATATAGCATCACGTCTTGACAATATCACATCACAACATGCCCTGCAAAAACAAGTTAGACGTCTTCTACTTTGTTGTTGCAAATTTTACGTGGCTGCTATGGGCTGAGCAAGACCGTTCTTACCTACGCATTAAAACCACAACAATAGTTTGTCAAGTTAGTGCTGTTTTAACCTTCGCAAGGACCGGCGTAGCCACACTCGTTCAACTAAAGTGAGAGAGACAGACACCCGCCAATCACCTCTAAGCACGAAAGTGCTCGCAACAGTGAAACCAGTCTCGCGTAAGCGTACGCGTAATGTCGGTCTGGGCCGCTTCATCTCACAATACCGCCAAACCAAAGTATGACATGCTGGTAAGCAGTATGACTTGTATCGCCCACAACTCACTTGTGTTCTACTCTGCATATGACATCTACGCATAAAACCAGGCTCGATGCCACCGTTGGGGAACGAGTAATTTCAAAATTTTCCCACGCACACGCAAGGATCATGGTGATGCATAGCAACGAGAGGGGAGAGTATTGTCCACGCACTGTGAGACCGTAAGCGAAGCGCTATGACAACGCGGTTGATGTAGTCGACGCCTCACGATCCGACCGATCCAAGTACCGAACGCACGGCACCTCCGAAGTTCAGCACACGCTCAGCTCGATGACGATCCCCGGACCGATCCAGCAAAGTGTCGGGATGAATTCACAAGACGACGGCGCAGGACGATGATGATGTTCACCGCGCAGGGCTTCACCTAAACTCCGCGACGGTATGACCGAGGTGGAATATGGTGGAGGGGGGCACCGCACACGGCAAAGGAACGATCCAGAGATCAACTTGTGTGTCATGGGGTGCCCCTACCCCGTGATATAAAGGAGCAGGGGGAGGAGGCCGGCCCTAGGAGGGGCGCGCCAGGTGGAGTCCTACTAGGACTCCCTAGTCCTAGTAGGATTCCACCTCCTTGTTGGAGTAGGAGAAGGGAAAGAGGGGAGAGGAATAGGAAAAGGGGCTGCGCCCTTGTCCACCCGGACCAGAGGGGGGGCAGGCCTTCCTTTGGCCTCTCTCTCTATTCCCGTATGGCCCAATAAGGCCCATATACTCCCCGGCGAATTCTCGTAACTCTCCCAAGCATTCAAAATACCCAATCACTGAACCTTCCGAACTCCGAATATAGTCGCCCAATATATCGATCTTTACGCCTCGACTATTTCGAGACTCCTCGTCATGTCCCTGTTCTCATCCGGACTCAACTCCTTCGTGCATCAAAACTCATAAACTCATAATATAATTGTCATCGAAACCTTGTTGCATGGACTACGGTTCGAGAACTATGTAGACATGACCTAGAACTATTCTTGGTCAATAACCAATAGCGAACCTGATGCTCATATTGGCTCCTACATATTCTACGAAGATCTTTATCGGTCAAACCGCATAACAACATACGTTGTTCCTTTGTCATCGGTATATGTTACTTGCCCGAGATTTGATCGTCGGTATCCAATACCTAGTTCAATCTCGCATCGGCAAGTCTCTTTACTCGCTACGTAATGCATCATTCCAGAACTAACTCATTAGCTACATTGCTTGCAAGGCTTATAGTGATGTGCATTACCGAGAGGGCCCAGATACCTCTCCGACAATCGGAGTGACAAAACCTAATCTCAAATACGCCAACCCAACATGTACCTTTGAGACACCTGTAGTACTCCTTTTTATAATCACCCAGTTACGCTAGGACGCTTGGTAGCACCTAAAGTGTTCCTCCGTAAACGGAGTTGCATAATCTCATAGTTACAGAACATGTATAAGTCATGAAGAAAGCAATAGCAACATACTAAACGATCAAGTGCTAGGCTAACGGAATGGGTCAAGTCAATCACATCATTCTCCTAATGATGTGATCCCGCTAATCAAATGACAACTCATGTCTATGGCTAGGAAACTTAACCATCTTTGATTCAACGAGCTAGTCAAGTAGAGGCATACTAGTGACACTATGTTTGTCTATGTATTCACACATGTATTATGTTTCCGGTTAATACAATTCTAGCATGAATAATAAACATTTATCATGAAATAAGGAAATAAATAATAACTTTATTATTGCCTCTAGGGCATATTTCCTTCACTGACGCCCAGGAATAGCTCGCAGAAGAGCTACGATCCCGCAATATGCAGGATCGAGGCGGGCGTGAGGTGATGGAGCTGGAGTCCGAGAACCTGTGAGCCCATGGAGGAATGGATGTACTGGAAACCGGAGCCCCTTATCGAGATAGGGGACGGCATACCCGCCCCCCTTGTGGGGATTTGGGTAACCTCCGCTGCTTCCCACCTTGTAGGTGGCCAGCCTGGCTCGAACCGAACCATGAAGGCCGGAGGAGATATCCCCACTTGAGCTTCACCACTGCCAGCGGAACAAAGGCATCTCCTCCAATCTCCTCGCAAAGGGCTGAGCGCGAGAAGAGGAGCCGCTTGACGGTCCATGATGGAATGGATTCTGGTCAAAAGCGCCCCGATGAGTATTTATGGAGGAAGATGGTGATTCGGATCTCGATTTTGCCTCCCTTATAGGCAGATTATTCGCACAACTAGGGGTAAAACATAAAGACACCCTGCTTTTCACGCTCAAGGACGACGCGTGGAAGAAGGCCATTATTGGGCGTGGAAGCCAAGACGCGCAACACTGATGAGGAAGCCGGACACTGTTCGGCAGGTACGTAGAACTTGAAGGAGAACCCGCCTTGCAACGCCGAAGACTACACGAATGCAGGACTTATCGTCATTGAAGCCTGGTTCGGGGGCTACTGAGGGAGTCCCGGATTAGGGGGTGTCCGGATGGCCAGACTACCATCATCGGCCCGACTATCATCGGCCGGACTATCATCATCGACCGGACTCCAAGACTATGAAGATACAAGATTGAAGACTTCGCCCCGTGTCCGGATGGGACTTTCCTTGGCGTGGAAGGCAAGCTTGGTGATACGGATATGTAGATCTCCTACCATTGTAACCGACTCTATGTAACCCTAGCCCTCTCCTGTCTATATAAACCGGATGGCTCTAGTCCAGAGGACAACAACAACCCTTACAATCATACCATAGGCTAGCTTCTAGGGTTTAGCCTCCTTGATCTCGTGGTAGATCCACTCTTGTAAACATCCACAATATCAATATCAATCAAGCAGGACGTAGGGTTTTACCTCCATTAAGAGGGCCCGAACCTGGGTAAAACATCGTGTCCCTTGTCTCCTGTTATCATCCGCCTAGACGCACAGTTCGGGACCCCCTACCCGAGATCCGCCGGTTTTGACACCGACACTGGGGCTCCCGAGGCAGGTGGCTGAGGGAGCTCCTCCCGAGGCTGTGCTGTGCTTGATAACGGCGGCAGGGCTGAGGGCTTGAAGAGCCGCTCTCAAAGACACCCGGCCTCGGGTAACCTCCCGGAGGCTCGCTTACGATGTCGCCGGCCTCTTGATTGGTGCCGGGCACGTGCTGCAGCTCCAACCCCTAGAACTGTTTCTCCATCCTGCGGACTTCCGCAAGGTAGGCTTCCATGTGTTCATCTCTTGGCTCATTCACCTTGTTGGAGAAATTGACGAGGAGCTGCGAATCGCCCTTGATGGTAAGGCGCTTCACCCCCAGGGCAGCGGCAGCCTCGCACCCGCTTATCAGCCCCTCGTATTCTGCTATATTGTTGGAGACCTTCTCGCCATTCTGGAAACAGAGCTGCACGGCATAGTAGAGCTTGTCCTGAGCGGGAGATATGAGCACTGCCCCAGCCCCAGCGCCCTGTCTGGAGAACGCTCCGTCGAAGTACATGACCCAACCTTTCGGCGCTTCGCCCCCGGGAGAGGGACTAATCTCGCCGCCCCGAGGCCTGGTGCTTCCGCCCATTCGCCACGAATCTGCCAAGGCGCCCCTTGATGACTCGTCGATCAACTCGAGCTGGAATGCTTGCAGCTCAATGTTCCACTCGGGCACCCTTCCGGCCGAAGTTGGGGCTCCCGAGCACCTCTCCAGGGGTATGCCGAGACAACCTTGATTGATGACCTCGAAGTAGTGCCGCAGCTGCGTGAAGCCACCAACAAGGCGAGGAGGAGCTTCATGCGGCATGGGGTACCGTGGCTCTCGATCCCGTAACACGGTGGCCGATGGCACACCGGTGCTCGACGAGGTTCGGGCATCGTGCTGGTGGCATCTTCCGAAGCTGGTGCCTCCCGAGGCGACGGTGCCTCTGGAAGCTAGGTGCTCGGATGGGAGGCCTCCCCCGCCTTTGGTGCGCTCTGCTGTGATGGCTGATCTTCTTCCATTGCGGTGCTGGCTTCTGCTAGTTCCTTCCGATTCGGTCTTGCCTTAGCTCGGGTGGCCGCCTTGGTCTTGGCCTGACGCTCCTCCCTAACTGCCACCAGAGCAGCACTAGCAGAGTAGGGAGTGGCGGCGAGGTAGAGTACCAAGGGCTCCTGAGGGATCGAGGCCACCATCACTGGAGGGCTGGTCAGGTACCTCTTGAGGTCTTGAAACGCTTTGTCGGCCTCTTTAGTCCACTCGAAGGGCCCCTTTTTCTTCATCAGCTGGAACAAAGGCAACGCCCGCTCCCCCAATCGGGAGATGAACGCCCAGCCCACACGCCTGTGAGCTTCTGATTTCCACGAGGGTCTTTGGTGGGCTCATGTCTTCCACCGCTTTGACCTTTTCTGGGTTAGCCTCAATGCCTCGGTGGGACACAAGGAAACCCAGGAGCTTGCCTGAGGGAACTCCAAACACACATTTCTCCGGGTTGAGTCGCAGGCCCACTGCGTTGAGGCTCGCGAAGGTTTCTTCCAGGTCTTGTATCAAAGTCTTGGCCTCGCGAGACTTCACCACAATGTCGTCGACGTATGCCTCCACATTCTTCCTGAGCTGTGGGCCCAAGGTGATGTGCATGAGCCGCTGGAAGGTTGCCCCAGCGTGCGCAGCCAGAATGGCATGCATGTATAGCAGTACACTCCACACGGGGTTAGAAGGCCGCCTTTCCACGCCTTCCACCGCCATCTTGATTTGGTGATACCCGAAAAGGCGTCCAAGAAGCACAACAGGTCACACTCGGCGGTGGAATCGACGATCTGGTCGATGCGAGGGAGCGGAAACGGATCCTGCGGGCATGCTTTGTTGAGGTTGGTGAAGTCAACACATGCGCCCTTTCCTCCCTTCTTTGGCACCACCACGGGTTGGCCAGCCAACTGGTATCGGACCTCGCGAATAACCCCGCGGCTTCTAGCTTGCGGGTCTCTTGGACGATGAAGGCCTGCTTTTCAGATGGACTGCCTTCTCGCCGCTTCATCGACGCACGCTTAGGGCACACATTGAGGTGGTGCTCGATTCGCCCTGGAATCCCGCCACCGATCAGGCTCCTGTGCTAACACCTTCTTGTTCGCACGTAGGAACTTGACAAGGGCCTCCTCTGCTCGGGCTTGAGGTTGGCGCCTATGGTGAAGGTGGCGCTAGGACCCATCCTCATCGATGTGTATCTGCTTGGTTTCTGCCTTGTCTTGAGGAACAACTGCTTCTTCTTGGTCATGGAGCCCCTTGGGCTTGGGGGCTTCCGCATCGGGCGGGCTGTGCTGCGGCCGCCGCCTTGAGGGTGAGCCCGAGCGCCGCAGCGCACCCTCGTGATCTCCGGCACGGTGAGGACGCCGCTGCTCCTGTGCATCTTCATGAGGTTGTACCTGGTGGGTTGCGGCCATGAATTTGGCCAATGCTGGATAGCCAAGGATGGCGCTAGGGGAGGCCGATGGGGGCGATGTCAAGTCGACCAGTTTCGCAGGCGGAAGGTCGAGGTGCCAAGGTCACCGGAAGCCGGACTTGCCCCAAGGAGTTGGATGACCTCCTCCCACGCCTCAAAAAGGCCGGCTGGCTGCAGCCGCCCCTGGGTATGCAGAGGAGGTTGAAGGCCTCGATCGAGAGTACGTTGAGGCCGGGCGCCGCCGTCAATGAGGGTCTGGTGACGGCAACCTGGCAGATGGTGGGTGTGCGAGCATGGGGAGCGCACCAGCCGCCGAGTTGGTTGGGTGGTCTTGAGAGTCGAAGGTCAGCCCGGACGACTCCGTCCGGCGGAGGAGCCCCCGCAGCGTGAGGCGGCGCCACCACGGACGAATGTCTTGACATGGTGGCTGGAAGGCGGCACCTGCGAGCCGCCGAGGAGGGCCGCAACGAGTGGGGCAGCCGGCGCGAGGTGGCGGGTGACCAGGGAGCCGCGCGGCCTCTCCCCTGAGGCCACCGAGGAGCGCAGGGACGATGCTTGCTGCCCCTCCCTCGCCGGGCCGGTGACGGTGTTGACGGCAGGCGACGAGGAACGTCGAGGGCGCCCGCCGACGGGAGCTGTCTGGGCGACATAGGAAGCGAGGGCGGCTCGGCGCCCGGCGCGGGCCGACAGGCGTCTGACATGATTGCGGTGGTCGGGGAAGAACGAGGCGATGAAAGGCAGATTCCGGTGCACCCCTACCTGGCGCGCCAAATGTCAGATTTCGGGTTCCGGCAGACCCTTAAGGTTCGAACTCGGGCGCGAGATCCAACCTCCACAGCCTCGCACTCGCCGAATCGCAAGGACCTAAACTACTAAGAAGAACAACACAAGAGACATGAGATTTATACTAGTTCGGGCCACCGTTGTGGTGTAATACCCTACTCTAGTTTGTGGTGTGGTGGATTGCCTCTTGGGCTGATGAGGAGCAGTACAGGGAAGAACAACCTCGCGAGGGTCTGTTCTTGGTGGATGTGATGAACTGCTTGGTGGTGTCCCGTCGCTCTAGCTTGAGGATCGGGTCTCTCTCTCTGGATTCCAAATGCCCGCCCTCCTTCTCTGGATGTGGCTACTCCTATTTATAGGCGAAGGCCCTGGGCCTCTTCCCAAATATTGAGCGGGAAGGGCGCCAACAATTGGCCATTTTGAAGGGGAACAGCGGGTACACTTATCCTGACTAAAGTTGGTCCTCGCCGCCAAAGGCTCGTGATGACGCCGCTTGGGCTCCACGATGACTCCCTTCCGGCCGCTGGGGCTGGTCTTGGTCTTGTTGCACCAAGCGGATGACTTGGCTTGATGCTCGCCGCGCTTGCTCCCTTTGCACCAAAGAGGAAAGGAGGACGCCTGCTGGCCGGGCGCCTCGACCGGGCGCCCTTGGCCGTCATGGCTATGCCACGGCACCTCGCGAGGTACCCTGCCTTGAACTCTCCGCCTCCTCATGAGCCAGCCTCGACGAGGCCGCTACCGAGGAAGCTCCTGGTCGTCCGCCTCATGAGGCTTGGCCCCTCGCGAGGGTCTTGAGCTTATGTTGATGAAGATGGGCCGCCCCGGCTTCCCTTGAGTCGCACCGCAGCCCACAGCAGTGCAAGTCTGGGGACCCCTGCCCCTAAACGCCGACAAAGATCACAATTGGTTTTTGGACTTGTGTTAGATATTACTACTGGGCGTAAACTAGCCAGGAAAGGCCGGGTTAACCCCATAATGGTTCACTGTATCTGAAGCCCATGAAGACAAAGACGGTGACGCTTTCTGAAGGCCCAGGGCCCAAAGCCGGTTTAAGGCCTGTAGACATAAACAAGTATTGATATGTAAACTTGTGTTGTAAGATAGAAAGAGCAGAGACCGAGCTGGACATGTTTATGAGCTGGCCTCGTGATTCTGTAAACCGACGGGCGTCAACTCATGTATATAAGGGGACGACCCGACGGCGGTTTAGGATAACAGACAACAACTCGAGACTCAGGCAAAGCATATTCGCTCCCTGGTCATTGAAACCCTAGCAATTCCACAACAACTGGATTAGGCCTTTACCTTCACCGCAAGGGGCCGAACCAGTATAAACTCTCTGCGTCCCTTGTCCGCTTTAACCCCTTTAAGCTAACCCGTAGCCATGGCTCCACGACTAAGTCCTTTCCCTAGGACAGCTGTCGTGACAAAACCACGATAGTTGGCGCCCACCGTGGGCTATCACACGATGGTTTCGAGTTCTTAGAGAGCAGCTTCGAGGACTCAAGGGCTACGCTGTGGGCCGGATGACCAAGAGTCGTTGTGGCAAGCTCTACATCAACGATGTAGGCTGGGGCCCCGAGGCCGGCTCAATCGAGTACGGGTACCGGGTCCCTTCGCGCATACACGCCATTGGCAAGATTGGTGAACCGGCCCCGAGCCGACATCTGCAACGACTCGCCGAAATGGCTCAGCAGGCGAGATCTGCCCGGTTAAGCTCGCTATGAAGCGCGCCTTCGTGGGAGTCATCCACGGAGGGGAGTCTGAGGATAGATCGGAATCTGGTGGTGAAACCGTCGTTTATTCTGGTGACGAGTCATCGACCAGAGAGACAGAGTCGTTATATCAGTTACAAGATGGCCGGATTGGGGGCTGTTCCGATCGCGACAATATTCCGGACCCCTTTGATCCGCCAAATCGGGTTGCGATCTTCATGGCAGGTACACAGCCATCGCTCCACTCTTCGACCGCAGCGGCGGTGATTTCTGGATCACCAGCAACAGCGGCCGGGGCAGGAGGTCCTGTGCGACCACCGGCTCAGGTTTTATCTGATTTGTTCAACGCTTTGGCAACACTGATGGCGGAGGTTAATCCGGCGAATCCGGATGAGCATACTACGGAGATTGCAAAGGTGAAGGATCAGATAACGCAGGCCAAGGCCGATTTGGCAGCAAAGGATGCCAGGATGACTGTGGAACGGGCCGCGTTAGATGCACAGCCTATCGACTTATGTTGGATCAGAGTGCGTCAAACGACGTCATGAGAAGAAGGTACCGATCTCACTTGCCGCCAGTTTATGAGGCCAGGAACCTCTTTAATACCCCAGGAGCAGGGACCAGTAATCCGCCAATGGTAAACCGGGCCGAGGAACCCGGAACAGGAGCGCCGATTCAGCCGCGTCCAACAGATCCACCCCGTCAGAACAATGTTCCGTCGCAGCATGTCCCAACAACGCCGGGTCACTATTATATCCCGATGGATAACATTGTCGCTGCCGCTTCATGATTGGCGGCTCTCCCGATCGAAGGTGAGTCCCCAGTAGCGGTCGAGACGTGACGGGCTAGGGAGCTCCTTCAGACAGCTTTAACACAGCAACAGGCTTATTCATATAGTCGCGAAAGGATCCATTCTACTCCCCGCCCGAGCTGGAGCTACATCAGGCGTATTGATGAACCGGCCATGTTGAGCAGTGCGCAAAACCGTGATCTGCCCCATGGCCATAGCCCGGCGGGTGGTGGCGGTGATGCTAAGGATGTGGTGTATCGCGCTAGAGCTCATTGAGAGGCCGAGTTAGCAGCACAACATGAGGCCCGCCAACTTACTCCGGTTCGTCCAACCATGTCGGTGGAACCAGGGATTACTTCCAGCTCTTTGGGAGTGCCGTGTCTCGTCCTAGCGCTGCGCAACGTGCGCCTACCCAAGGATTTCAAAGGCCCACGTAAAGTGTCGAATTACACTGCCGATTTATCCCCGGGCTATCACTCTGCTCCGGGAACGGGGTCCCCAGACTTGCTCGCTGCGCCTGCAACGGGTTCAAAAGGGGGGCCCATCACGCCCATCTTCATCAACACAAGCTCAAGACCTCGCGAGGGGCCAAGCCTCGGGGCGGATGACAGGGAGCTTCTCAGCGCGCCTCGCCAGTTGGCTCATGAGGAGGCGGAGAGATCAAGGCAGGGTACCTCACGAGGTGCCCATGACGCAAGCCATGACGACTAAGGGCGCCAAAGGGCGCCAGCCCACGCAGTGTCCTCCTTTCCTCTTTGGTGCAAAGGGAGCAAGCGCAGCGAGAGCATCAAGCAAAGGCGCCCATTTCGTGCAACAAGACCAAGACCAGTCCAACGGCAGAAGGAAGTCATTGTGGAGCCCAAGCCAAGGCCACCACCAGAGCCTTTGACAAAGCGAGGACCAACTTTATTCAGAATAAGTGTACCAGATGTCCCCTTCAAATGGCCAATTGTTGGCGCCTTCCCGCTCAATATTTGGGAAGAGGCCCAGGCCTCTGCTCTATAAATAGGACTAGCCACACACAAAGCTAGGGGCTGGATCCGATCGAATGAGTAGCTAGAGGCAACTGAATCAGAGAGAGAGAAGGCGGCTGAACTCCTCAAGCAGTTCATCCCCTGCCAAGAACAGACCTCGTGAGGCTGTTCTTCCTTGTATTGTTCATCACCATCAGCCCAAGAGGCAATCCACCACACCACAAACTAGAGTAGGGTATTACACCACAATGGTGGCCCGAACTAGTATAAACCCTGTGTCTCTTGTGCTGTTCCTTTCGTAGTTTAGATCTTAGCGAGGCGGCGGGGTACAGGTAGGTAGAGGGCAGATTTCCACGCACCCAGTGTTCGAACCTCAAGGGTCTGCCGGAACCCGAAATCCGACATTTGGCGCGCTGTAGGGGTGCGCGGAATTGCCTTCCGCCGCCCTGTTCTCCGTCGACCTCGCGATCCATGTTCGACGCTGCCGGACCTGCTGCTGAGCGCCGAGCCGCCTGCTTCCCGTGTCGCCCAGACGGCTCCCATCGGCGGGCGCCCTCGCTGCTCCTCGCCGCCGCCGTCAACGCCGCCACCGCCCGGCGGGAACGAGCAGCAAGCATCGCCCCATCATCCTCCGTGAGGCAAGACGGCCGCACCGCTACCCTCACTCGCCCGGCTGGTTCTCCGCTCGCGATTCCGCGCGCTTATGGAGGCTCGAGCTGCGCCATCGCGAAAACGAGCTCCTCGCTACCATCCAGCCGACGACGTTTATGAAGAGTGGCTCGACCGCCGCCGAGCTCATCCGCCGTAGGGGCTCTCGCGCCGCTCGTCCCGCTGCACCGCACCCGCCCCGCGCTGGCGACGAAGCGCTGGGGCGCCGCCGCCTCAAGAAGGCGCCTGGCCCCAAAGCGCGTGGTCCCTAGGCGGACCCCGCTCCGTCCGGGCGCCAAGACGGCAAGAGTAGAGCTGCCAGAGGTCCTCGCCCGCAAGAAGCTGCTCGAGTGCTCCCGCCCAGCCCGTCGCGACCACACTCCTGCTCCGCACTCAAGACCCGCCGCTGCTCCCAGCCAAGCAGCACGGGACCCGCAAGACCAAGCTCTTCGTCACCCAAGGCCCACTGTGGCTACAACAGGCTGTCGTGTTTTCACCTCGAAGGCGCGATCGTCGCGTGGCCCGGCAAGTTCAAGCCGGACCTACCTCCTCGCTACAACGGTACATCCGACCCCGCAGAGTTCCTCCAGCTCTATGAGCTGGGCATGGAAGCCGCCAACGGAGACGAGAAGGTCATGGCGAACTGGTTTCCCATGGCGCCAAGGACGGGCCTGCACTGCTCTCGAACCTGGCCCTGTGCACGATCTCCTCCTCGACGAGATGCGCACTCGCTTCATCGCCAACTTCAAGGTACTCGTGACTGCCACCCGCCGGAGCGACATGCGCCATCATCAAGCAGCCAGGGAGACCCTGCAGAAATACATCCAACGCTTCAACAACGCACGCCTCAAGATTCCCAAGGTGACCGAGGAGGCCATCATCTCCGCCTTTCTCCGACGGTGTGCGCGACGCCAAGATGAAGGAGGAGTCATGGCGCATGAAGATCTGTGTGTTGGGGAACGAGCAGAAATTCAAAATTTTCCTACGTGTCACCAAGATCTATCTATGGAGAAACTAGCAACGAGGGAAGGAGAGTGCATCTACATACCCTTGTAGATCGCTAAGCGGAAGCGCTCATGTGAACGGGGTTGATGGAGTCGCATTGTCGTGATTCAAATCACCGGAGATCCTAGTGCCGAACGGACGGCACCTCCGCTCAACACACGTACAGCCCGGTGACGCCTCCCATGCCTTGATCCAGCAAGGAGAGAGGGAGAGGTTGAGGAAGACTCCATCCAGCAGCAACACAACGGCGGCAGTGGTGGTGGAGGAGCATGGCATCCCAGCAGGCTTCGCCAAGCACCAAGGGAGAGGAGGAGGAGGAGAGGCAGAGCTGCACCAAGAGGGAAGTTCTCATGTGTGTTGGGCAGCCCAAAACCTCAAGTATATATAGGGGAAAGGGGCTGCGCCCCTTTAGGGTTTCCCACCCCAAGGGGTGCGGCCAGCCCTAGATGGGACTTGGGGCGGCCAGAGGGGAGGAGTGCCTCCCAAGTCAAGTGGAGGCCCTCCCCTTAGGGTTTCCCCTCCCATGCGCATGGGCCTTGGGGGCTGGTGCCCTGGCCCATTAAGGCTAGGTGCCCCCTACAGCCCATGCTACTGTATTGGACGTGGTGGAACACTTTCGACCTCCGACCCCTCCGAGTCCTCCGAACCTTCCGAAGCTTCCGTACAATACCGAAAAACCCAACTTTTTCCGAACCCAACAACAACTTTCCATATATAAATCTTTACCTCCGACCATTCCGAACTCCTCGTGACGTCCGGGATCTCATCCGGACTCAACAACATTCGTAACCACATACAAACTTCCTTTATAACCCTAGCGCCATCGAACCTTATGTGTAGACCCTACGGTTCGGGAGACATGTAGACATGACCGAGACGTTCTCCGTCAATAACCAACAGCGGATCTGGATACCCATGTTGGCTCCTACATATTCCACGATGATCTCATCGGATGAACCACGATGTCAAGGACTCAATCGATCCCGTATACAATTCCCTTTGTCTAGCGGTATTGTACTTGCCCGAGATTCGATCGCCGGTATACCGATACCTTGTTCAATATCGCTACCGCAAGTCTCTTTACTCGTTCAGAACACATCATCCCGTGATCAACCCCTTGGTCACATTGTGCACATTATGATGATGTCCTACCGAGTGGGCCTAGAGATACCTCTCCGCTTACACGGAGTGACAAATCCTAGCCTCGATTCGTGCCAACCCAATGCATACACTTTCGGAGATACCGTAATGCACCTTTATAGTCACCCGCCACGCCAGGACGCTTGGTACACCCAAAGCATTCCTACGGTATCCGGAGTTGCACAATCTCATGGTCTAAGGAAATGATACTTGACATTAGAAAAGCTTTAGCATACTAACTACGATCTTTGTGCTAGGCTTAGGATTGTCTTGTCCATCACATCATTCTCCTAATGATGTGATCCCGCTATCAACGACATCCAATGTCCATGGTCGGAAACCATAACCATCTATTGATCAACGAGCTAGTCAACTAGAGGCTTACTAGGGACATGGTGTTGTCTATATATCCACACATGTATCTGAGTTTCCTATCAATACAATTATAGCATGGATAATAAACGATTATCATGAACAAGGAAATATAATAATAACTTATTTATTATTGCCTCTAGGGAATATTTCCAACAGTCTCCCACTTGCACTAGAGTCAATAATCTAGTTCACATCGTCATGTGATTAACGCTGATAGGTCACATCGCCATGTGACCAACATCCAAAGAGTTTACTAGTGTCTGTAAACTAGTTCACATCATCATGTGATTAAGACTCAATGAGTTCTGAGGTTTGATCATGTTTTGCTTGTGAGAGAGGTTTTAGTCAACGGGTCTGAACCTTTCAGATCCATGTTTACTTCGCAATTCTCTATGTCATATTGTAAATGTTGCTTCCACGCCCACTTGGAGCTATTCCAAATGGTTGCTCCACTATACGATCCGCTTTGCTACTCGAGTCATTCGGATAGGTGTTAAAGCTTGCATCGACGTAACCCTTTACATCGAACTCTTTATTACCTCCATAATCGAGAAACATGTCCTTATTCCTCTAAGGATAATTTTGACCGCTATCTGGTGATCCACTCCTTGATCACCTTTGTACTCTCTTGCCAGATATGTAGCAAGGCACACATCAAAAAGGTACACAGAATAGCATATATAGAGCCTACGTCTATAGCATAGGGATGACCTTCGCCCTTTCTCTCTTTCTCGCCGTGGTCGAGCTTTAACTCTTAACTTCATACCTTACAACTCAGGCAAGAACTCCTTCTTTGATCGATCCATCTTGAACACCTTCAAGATCATGTCAAGGTATGTGCTCATTTGAAAGTATCATTTAGCGCCTTGATCTATTCTTATAGATCTTTATGCTCAATGTTTAAGCAGCTTAATCCAGGTTTTCACTTGAAAACACCTTTCAAATAACCCTATATGCTTTCCAGAAATTCTACATCATTTCGATCAACAATATGTCAACAACATATACTCATCGAAATTCTATAGTGCTCCCACTCACTTATTTGGAAATACAAGTTTCTCATAAACTTTGTATAAACCCAAAATCTTTGATCATCTCATCAAAGCGCACATTCCAACTCCGAGATGCTTACCCCAGTCCTTAGAAGAATCGCCGAGCCAGCATACCATTTAGCATCCTTAGGATCGACAAAACTTTCTCGATTGTATCACATACAACCTTTCCTTACTGAAACCGGTAAGGAAACTCGTTTTGACATCCATCTGCCAGATTTCATAAATGCAGCTTATGCTAACATGATTCCGACGGACTTAAGCATCGCTACGGATGAGAAAATCTCATCGTAGTCAACTCCTTGAACTTGTGAAAAACTCTTCGCCACAAGTCGAGCTTCATAGAGGTGATATTACCGTCCACGTCCGTCTTCTTCTTAAAGATCCATTCATCTCAATGGCTTGCCGATCATCGGGCAAGTCCACCAAAGTCCATGCTTTGTTCTGATACATGGATCCTATCTCGGATTTCATGGCTTCTAACCATTTGTCAGAATTTGGGCCCACCATTCCTTCTCCATAGCTCGTAGGTTCATTGTTGTCTAGCAACATGACCTTCAAGATAGGATTGCGTACCACTCTGAAGTAGTACGCATCCTTGTCACCCTACGAGGTATGTCAGTGACTTGATCCGAAACTTCATGATCACTATCATAAGCTTCTACTTCAATTGGTGTAGGTGCCACGGGAACAACTTCTTGTGCCCTGCTACACACTAGTTGAAGTGACGGTTCAATAACCTCATCAAGTCTCCACCATCCTCCCACTCAACTTTTTGAGACAAACTTTTCCTCGAGAAAGGATCCGATTCAAGAAACAATCCCTATTGCTTTCGGATCTGAATTAGGAGGTATACCCAACTGTTTTGGGTGTCCTATGAAGATGCATTTTATCCGCTTTGGGTTCGAGCTTATCAACCTGAAACTTTTTCACATAAGCGTCGTAGCCCCAAACTTTTAAGAAATGACAGCTTAGGTTTCTTTCAACCATAGTTCATACGGTGTCATCTCAACGGAATTATGTGGTGCCCTATTTAAAGTGAATGTGGTTGTCTCTAATGCCTAACCCATAAACGATAGTGGTAATTCGATGAGAGACATCATGGTACGCACCATATCCAATAGGGTGCAACTATGATGTTCGGACACACCATCAAACTATGGTGTTCCAGGCGGTATTAATTGTGAAACAATTTCCACAATGTCTTAATTGCGTGCAAAGCTCAGAACTCAGATACTCATCTCTATGATCATATCATAGACATTTTATCCTCTTGTCAAGATGATCTTCAACTTCACTCTGAAATTACTTGAACCATTCAATAATTCAGACTTGAGTTTCATCAAGTAAATATACTTAACATCTACTCGAATCATCTGTGAAGTAAGAACATAACGATATTCACTGCATGCCTCAACACTCATTGGACTGCACACATCAAAATGTGTTACTTCCAACAAGTTGCTATCTTGTTCCATTTTACTGAAAAACGAGGCTTTTAGTCATCTTGCCCATGTGGTATGATTTGCATATCTCAAGTGATTCAAAATCAAGTGAGTCCAAACGATCCATCTGCATGGAGTTTCATCATGCGTATACACCAATAGACATGGTTCGCATGTCTCAAACTTTTCAAAAACGAGTGAGTCCAAAGATCCATCAACATGGAGCTTCTTCATGCGTTTTATACCAATATGACTTACATGGCAGTGCCACAAGTAAGTGGTACTATCATTACTATCTTATATCTTTTGGCATGAAAATGTATATCACTACGATCGAGATTCAATAAACCATTCCTTTAGGTGCAAGACCATTGAAGGTATTATTCAAATAAATAGAGTAATCATTATTCTCCTTAAATGAATAATCAGATTATGCTAGACATAATCCAATCATGTCTATGCTCAACGCAAACACCAAATAATAATTTTAGGTTTAACTCCAATCTCGATGGTAGAGGGAGCGTGCGATGCTTGATCACATCAACCTTGGAAACACTTCCAACACATATCGTCACTCACCTCTAGCTAGTCTCCGCTTATTCCGTAGCTTTTATTTCGAGTTACTAACACTTAGCAACGGAACCGTATCTAATACCCTGGTGCTACTAGGAGTACTAGTAAAGTACACATTAACATAATGTATATCCAATATACTTCTATCGACCTTGCCAGCCTTCTCATCTACCAAGTATCTAGGGTGGTTCCGCTTCGTGTCCGCTCCTCTCATTACGTAGCACTTAGTCTCGGTTTGGGTTCAACCTTGGGTTTCTTCACTAGAGCAGCAACTGTTTTGCCGCTTCATGAAGTATCCCTTGTTGCCCTTGCCCTTCTTGAAACTAGTGGTTTTACCAACCATCAATAATTGATGCTCCTACTTGATTTCTACTTTCATGTGTCAAACATCGCTAACACTTCAAGGATCATCATATCTATCCCCGATATGTTATAGTTCATCACGAAGCTCTAGTAGCTTGGTGGCAATGTCTTTGGAGAAACATCACTATCTCATCTCGGAAGATTAACTCCCACTCGATAGTGATTGTTGTACCCGATAATCTGAGTACAAGCTCAACGATTGAGATCTTCTCCTTAGTTTGTAGGCTAGAAAACTCGCCGGAGGTCTCATACCTCTTGACGTGAGCACGAGCCTGAAATCCCAATTTCAGCCCTTAGAACATCTCACATGTTCCGTGACGCTTCAAAACGCCTTTGGTGCCTTAATTCTAAGCCGCTTAACATTACCGAACTATCATGTAGTCATCAAAACGTGTGTCGATGTTCGCAACATCCATGCACCACGCTCGAGGTCCAGCACACCGAGCGGTGCATTAAGGACATAAGCTTTCTACTGACCGCATAATTGCTAGTGTCAACTTTCAACTATATTTTCTCTAGGAACATATCTAAACAGTAGAACTAAAGCGTGAGCTATGACATAATTTGCAAAGGGTTTTTGACTATGTTCAGGATAATTAAGTTCATCTTATGAACTCCCACTCGAGATAGACATCCTCTAGTCATCTAAGTGATTACACGATCCGAGTCAACTAGGCCGTGTCCGATCATCACGTGAGACGGACTAGTCATCATCGGTGAACATCTTCATGTTGATCGTATCTACCATACGACTCATGCTCGACCTTTCGGTCTCCGTGTTCCGAGGCCATGTCTGTACATGCTAGGCTCGCTGGTTAACCCTAAGTGTTTCATGTGTAAATCTGTCTTACACCCGCTGTATGTGAACGTAAGAATCCATCACACCCGATCATCACGTGGTGCTTAGAAGCGATTTAACTTTAGCAACGGTGCACGCTTAGGGAGAACACTTCTTGAAATTTTTGTAAGGATCATCTTATTTACTACCGTCGTTCTAAGTAAACAAGATGCATAAACATGATAAACATCACATGCAATCAAATAGTGACATGATATGGCCAATATCATTTTGCTCCTTTGATCTCCATCTTCGGGCTCCATGATCATCATCGTCACCGCATGACACCATGATCTCCATCATCATGATCTCCATCATCGTGTCTTCATGAAGTTTTTCGCCAACTATTACTTATACTACTATGGCTACCGTTAGCAATAAAGTAAAGTAATTACATGGCGTTGTTCAATGACACGCAGGTCATACAATAAATTAAGACAACTCCTATGGCTCCTGCCGTTGTCATACTCATCGACATGCAAGTCGTGATTCCTATTACAAGAACATGATCAATCTCATACATCACATATCATTCATCACATTCTTCTTGGCCATATCACATCACATAGCATACCCTGCAAAAACAAGTTAGACGTCCTCTAATTGTTGTTTGCATGTTTTACGTGGCTACTATGGGTTTCTAGCAAGAACATTTCTTACCTACGCAAAACCACAACGTGATATCCCAATTGCTATTTACCCTTCATAAGGACCCTTTTCATCGAATCCGTTCCGACTAAAGTGGGAGAGATCGGCACCCGCTAGCCACCTTATGCACCAAGTGCATGTTAGTCGGTGGAACCTGCCTCACGAAGAGTACGTAAGGTCGGTCCGGCCGCTTCATCCCACAATACCGTCGAAACAAGATTGGACCAGTAACGGTAAGCATATTGAACATCATCAACGCCCACAACTACTTTGTGTTCTACTCGCAAACAATCTATGCAATAGACCTAGCTCATGATGCCACTGCTGGGGAACGAGCAGAAATTCAAAATTTTCCCACGTGTCACCAAGATCTATCTATGGAGAAACTAGCAACGAGGGAAGGAGAGTGCATCTACATACCCTTGTAGATCGCTAAGCGGAAGCGCTCATGTGAACGGGGTTGATGGAGTCGTACTTGTCGTGATTCAAATCACCGGAGATCCTAGTGCCGAACGGACGGCACCTCCGCTGCTCAACACACGACAGCCCGGTGACGCCTCCCATGCCTTGATCCAGCAAGGAGGAGGGAGAGGTTGAGGAAGACTCCATCCAGCAGCAACACAACGGCGTGGTGGTGGTGGAGGAGCATGGCATCCCAGCAGGCTTCGCCAAGCACCAAGGGAGAGGAGGAGGAGGAGAGGCAGAGCTGCACCAAGAGGGAAGTTCTCATGTGTTGGGCAGCCCAAAACCTCAAGTATATATAGGGGAAAGGGGCTGCGCCCCTTTAGGGTTTCCCACCCCAAGGGTGCGGCCAGCCCTAGATGGGACTTGGGGCGGCCAAGAGGGAGGAGTGCCTCCCAAGTCAAGTGGAGGCCCTCCCCTTAGGGTTTCCCCCTCCCATGCACATGGGCCTTGGGGGCTGGTGCCCCTGGCCCATTAAGGCTAGGGCGCCCCCCACAGCCCATGCTACTGTATTGGACGTGGTGGAACACTTTCGACCTCCGACCCCTCCGAGTCCTTCGAACCTTCCGAAGCTTCCCGGTACAATACCGAAAAACCCGAACTTTTTCCTCGAACCCAACAACAACTTTCCATATATAAATCTTTACCTCCGACCATTCCGAACTCCTCGTGACGTCCGGGATCTCATCCGGACTCAACAACATTCGCAACCACATACAAACTTCCTTTATAACCCTAGCGCCATCGAACCTTATGTGTAGACCCTACGGGTTCGGGAGACATGTAGACATGACCGAGACGTTCTCCGGTCAATAACCAACAGCGGATCTGGATACCCATGTTGGCTCCTACATATTCCACGATGATCTCATCGGATGAACCACGATGTCAAGGACTCAATCGATCCCGTATACAATTCCCTTTGTCTAGCGGTATTGTACTTGCCCGAGATTCGATCGTCGGTATACCGATACCTTGTTCAATATCGCTACGGCAAGTCTCTTTACTCGCTCCGTAACACATCATCCCGTGATCAACCCCTTGGTCACATTGTGCACATTATGATGATGTCCTACCGAGTGGGCCCAGAGATACCTCTCCGTTAACACGGAGTGACAAATCCCAGTCTCGATTCGTACCAACCAATGCATACACTTTCGGAGATACCTGTAATGCACCTTTATAGTCACCCGCTTATTGCCAGACGCTTGGTACACCCAAAGCATTCCTACGGTATCCGGGAGTTGCACAATCTCATGGTCTAAGGAAATGATACTTGACATTAGAAAAGCTTTAGCATACGAACTACGATCTTTGTGCTAGGCTTAGGATTGGGTCTTGTCCATCACATCATTCTCCTAATGATGTGATCCCGTTATCAACGACATCCTATGTCCATGGTCAGGAAACCATAACCATCTATTGATCAACGAGCTAGTCAACTAGAGGCTTACTAGGGACATGGTGTTGTCTATATATCCACACATGTATCTGAGTTTCCTATCAATACAATTATAGCATGGATAATAAACGATTATCATGAACAAGGAAATATAATAATAACTTATTTATTATTGCCTCTAGGGCATATTTCCAACACTGTGCACTTCCTTGGAGCTGTTCAACTTGGCGACCAAGTGCGCCAGGGCCGAGGAAGGGCGTCTCTCCCTCCTCGAGCTGCCTGCCGCAGACCCAGAAGAGAAGAAATCCAAGGGCAAGGACGTGAAGCGCAAGGGGGCTGCCGTGCTCGCGGCAGAACCGAACACCAAGCGGGGCAGAGATCAGCCCGAGTCTTCCAAGGGCAGCCGGTACTGCGTGTACCACAACCTCCACACCCACAACACCAGCGAATGTCAAGAGCTCCGAGCCGTGCGAGAAGGGAGGATCGGCCGACGTCCCGACCGCAGCGACCGGGGCTACGGCCGAGGAGGAGGAAGGAACACAGGACGCTGGGAAGACCGCGGCCCATGCCAAGGGTGGCGCGACCAACCTCGCGAGGATCGCTGGCAAGACCCGCCTCGCGAGGGAGGCTGGAGGGATCAGCCTCGCGAGGACCGCCCGCAAGGCAACGCAGGACTCCCTCCTCTGCCGCCGCAGCCAAGGAGAAACGAAGACCATCATCAGGACGAGGGGGCTGGGGGCTTCCAGGAGCCTCGCGCGATCGCCTGCATCCTGGGCGGAGCTCAAGCCCCAGCCTCTCAACGCATCTTCAAGCAGTTCGCCCGCGAAGTGAATGCAGTCCTCCCAAGCTCGGCCACACGCCTCGGTGGTCGGCGTGCACCATCACGTTCAACTCAGCGGATCAGCTCAAGTGTGCGGCCACAGCCGGAGTCCTCCCGATGCTCTGTTCCCCAATCATCAGCAACGTGCTAGTCACCAAGACCCTCATCGATGGCGGGGCAGGGCTCAACATCCTGTCCGTGGAAACGTTCAACAATCTCCAAGTGCCTTACAATCAACTTCAGCCAACCAAGCCTTTCTCTAGGGTCACCGACGGCTCCACAGTCCCGATCGGGCAGGTTCGCCTCCCTGTCACCTTCGGCGCACGCGACAACTACCACACCGAGCTCATCGACTTCGACGTCGCCCACATTCGCCTGCCATACAACGCCATACTTGGGACCCAGCGCTGGCCAAGTTCATGGCCGTAACCCACCACGGCTACAACATCCTCAAGATGCCAGGGAGTGGCGGAGTCATCATGGTGCCCTGCGAGGAGAAAGACGTTGTGTGCTCCATGGAGCGAGCCTTTCAGGCCGCATCACTGGAAGACCCGGATCGCGGGAGCAGGAGGCTTCCCGAGACCGCCCCCAAGAAGAAGAAGACATCGTCTGGCCCGGCCCCTCAGGAGGCAGGCCCCTCAGGGTCCGCGCCTGCTCAGGGGGAACCTCCTTCTATCGCATAGGAAAGCGCGCCCGGCGCCCTCCTCAGGCAGGGCTTGGGGGCTCCTCCCTGGAGGGCCACCGACCTTGCTAAGGTCACGAGGGAGGCGCTTGGGCACCACTTGGAGGCGTGTTTTGAAGCACGTTTCCCTCAAGAAGGAGCAAGGCAAGGAGGGCCAAACCCTCAGGAGTTCGTCAGCAAGGCCATTCAGGAGCTGCAGGAGTCAAGAGTCATGAGTGGCAGCCGCCGCTTACCTGCCGTAGCACCCCATCCAGGCGAGGATGGTGGGCTGTGCGTCTGCATCGACATACCCGGGCTCAACCGAGCCGCCTCTCAGGAACGCCTCTGGCCCTCTCGCGTGGGGCGCTGCGAAGGTCCACCCCACAACTACGTTCGCATGCTTACGGCCTCCCGAACGCGGCTGCCACGTACCAGCGCCTCATGAGGGACATCCTGGAGGCTCAAGAGGCCAGGCGTTCCGCAGCCCTGGAGGAGATGGAGATGGTCCTCGAGGAGCCACCAGCGCCTCCGGAGCCTCCCGAGGCCCCAGAGCCTGGGGTCTCATGAGGATCGGCTCCCGCAGCCCACCGAGTCTGCTGCACCAACACCCTTTCGTCTTCAACGCTACCAGGTGACATCTTTCAAGTTTCATTTCCAGCTGGGAGTGGCCCCTAGGGCTGCATTATTCCCAGGCCGCGTGGGTCCGTCCCTGCGGCGTGTATCCCTTTTACTTCATGTTCCTAGCTTACCTTGTTGGGGGCGCCCCTCGGGCTGCATCATCCCCAGGTCGCTCGGGTCCGACCCGGCGATGTTCGTCTTCTTTGCGCTTATCTAAATGAACTTGCTCCTTCGTGATTAACATGCTTGACCTGGTTGCCTGCTCAACTGACACCAACTGACGGAGATGCTCCCTAACGGCACGACGCTTGCGCACGGGTCCGTCCCTGCAACACCGACAAACCTGAATGGCTGAGCTCTGGTCGTGGCAGCCCCGCATAGCGCTACCTCGTCAAGCCTTCAGTGCCTCGTCACCCCTCCGGGGCAACCCACGGCTGACTGTCGGTCGTGACGGCGAAGTTTCGTTCTTTCTAATGAGCCCACAGGATCTCTTCAAGGGGTAGCGTCAGGCGAGGCCCCCACGGTGTCTCCTTCACTCTCACCCACGCGAACCGCTTGCACATTAAAGGGGGGTGCCTGAGCATCGCGACTCAGGGCTCCTACTGGCTCTCCAGCCCCTCACCCTCTGGCCTTGTCCACGGCATCGCGACCTGGCATACCAGCGACGGCTAAGACTCGCTCGAGGGCCGGGACCCGAGGACGTAGAGTAGAAAGGGGAGCAAAGGCGAGAGGGGAGGGGCACGTGAGGACCTCGCCAAGCGACCCCTCGCCTGCCGATGCAAGGACCCGGCAACGCGCCAGGAAGCGACTCCTGATTCACGAGATAAGTCACCCTCCGGAAGCATTAACTAACACGACACCGTCCCCTCACCAAACGCAATCCCGAGTTAGCAACGTCGCTCTCCTTTCTCACCGAACGATGGCTGCTTGAGCGCTAAGGGGGACCTCCTGAGTATCGCGACTCAGGGGCTCTCACCGGACCCCGGGCCGCTCACCTCCTGGCCTTGACCACGGCATCGCGACCTGGCATACCAGCGACGGCTGAAGCTTGCCTTGGGACTGGGACCTGTCGGCGCAGAGCATCAAGCCCTTGCAAGGTTCGAAAGGAAGAACTGAGCTAAGGCGGGATGAGCAACTCGCGCTGTTTCACAACAAGGATCATATTAACAAACAGGACCACAGGCACATTACAAGCCCCCACGGGGCGCATTTTTAATTCCTCGCAGGGAGCAGATCCTAAAGAACGCTAACTACATGCGCTCCTGCAAAAGACGCCATCATCAACAGTGGGCCGCCGGGCACCGACACCAACCCCATCCAGATCAGGGGCAGCGACGGCCTGCCGAGCCGCCCTGTTCCGAGAGCGGCGCAGGCTCAGGGGCTCGTAGCTGTCGTCGCTCGTCTCCGGAGTCGCGAAGAGCTCGACGGAGTTGCTGGATCCTCCAACGCCTCCATCGCCTGAGGAGCTGCCGAGGGAGCGGCCGGCGAGCCTAGCCCTCGCCGCGGCAGGGCCTCGATCACCTCTCCCGGGGCAGCACTCCAGCCGGCGCCCTTCCGCATCGAAGACCTTGAAGAGCATGACCGAAGCGCCATCATACTCCAGGTGGATCGCGAGGGCGCCCCTTGTCCCGCAGACCCGGGCGATCTCGCCCCAACCTCGAGTCACGAAGACCTCGCCCGGGGCAACGACCTCAACCTCTGCCCCGGTTGCGAGAGTGCTGCAGCCGGCGTGCTGCAGCCAGAGCTCCAAGGGTCCTCCCCGTGGAATCGCAGAGGCGAAGAAGGGAGGAAGGCGAATCCAAGACCGAGGAGGCATGGCGGCATGGAGTACGAACTCCCGGGAGGAGCCCTTGGCATGGACTCCAGGGGGAACGACGCGCACCTTCGTGACCCGCCGGCGCCGATGTCGGCGTCGCCCGTGGCGTTCGCATCAACCCTTCGTGAGCCCTCGATCTGGGCGCATAAGGAGCGGGAACCATGGTGGTGGCCGCTCGCACCAGGGCCTCGGCACCACCTGGTGGGCACCCTCATTCCGATGGCAGAGGGATAACTGTTTCTTCGGTGGGAGCGGGTCAGGACCCTCTCGATGAGCCTTTCCCTTCTCTGCCGCGGAGAACCGGCAGATCGGAGCCATTGCAGCAAGACGGAGCAAGAACTGGGAAGAAGAAGCAAGCAGAAACGGACCAGAGGAGCGCTCATCGTTCCGTACTTAAAGCCAGAGGAGGCCAACCGCCGACCTCCACGATCGCAGTAATCATGACCCGCTGGTATGCAGGGACTTGTCAATTCATGCAGCTTGCCGAGGCATCGTGGGAAGTGGAGACACCCACGTCCAATCAACCGCCACGGGAGCCCAAGGTCGCAGGCTGTTAGGGCCTCATGGGCGCCAGACTTGCCCTTCGCCTCTCGCTCAGCCAAGTCCGGCGCGCTTTGGGCCCGGGGCTATGTCGGCGTTCGGGAACGGGTCTCAGACTTGCATGCTCATGGCCTGCAGCGTGGCTTCAAAGGGGGCCCATCACGGCCCATCTTCATCAACACAAGCTCAAGACCCTCGAGGGTCCAGATTGCTGGGCGGACGACAGGAGCTTCCTCAGCGCCTCGTCAGCTGCTCGCGAGGAGGCGGAGAGATCAAGGCAGGGTACCTCATGAGGTGCCCATGACGCAAGCCATGACGACCAAGGGCGCCAGGCGGGCGCAAGCAAAGGCGTCCATTTCGGTGCAACAAGACCAAGACCAGTCCAACGGCAGGAAGGAAGTCATTGTGGAGCCCAAGCCGGTGTCACCACCACAGCCTTTGACAGGCGAGGACCAACTTTAGTCAGGATAAGTGTACCAGATGTCCCCCTTCAAAATGGCCAATTGTTGGCGCCCTTCCCACTCAATATTTGGGAAGAGGCCCAGGGCCTCTGTCTATAAATAGGACTAGCCACACACAAAGCTAGGGGGCTGGATCCGATCGGAATGAGTAGCTAGAGGCAATCTAGAATCAGAGAGAGAGAAGGCGGTTGAACTCCTCCTAGCAGTTCATCCCCCCGGCCAAGAACAGACCCTCGCGAGGCTGTTCTTCCTTGTATTGTTCATCACCATCAGCCCAAGAGGCAATCCACCACACCACAAACTAGAGTAGGGTATTACACCACAATGGTGGCCCGAACTAGTATAAACCCTGTGTCTCTTGTGCTGTTCCTTTCGTAGTTTAGATCTTAGCGAGGCGGCGGGGTACAGGTAGGTAGAGGGCAGATTTCCGCGCGCACCCCAGTGTTCGAACCTCAAGGGTCTGCCGGAACCCGAAATCTGACACCATTGGGTGCGCCGGGTTTCGAAGATTTTGCATTCATCGGACCACATCAACACTGATACAACAGTTTTGACATTGGAAGGCAATTACCGGTTTGCACCTCTGAAGTTGAAGTTGGGACGACTCAAACGTCACTGTAATGACATGGGGACTCTATGGCCGCTCTGGTGAAGTATGCCGACTCTGATAGTACCAAGGATCCTGAGTCTGACGATGACAAGACATGGAAGGGAAAGAAGAGCAGCAACACCAAGGGGCAACAGCATAACCCGATGGGTCATGGAAACAGCGGTAAGCGTAAAGCAGATAACAGTTTAGACTTTGTGGCTAATACAAACGCGCAGGACAAGGGCCAGCTGCATAAAGGTAAACTGCCCCAACGTAGTGGAGGACCAAGCCCTAATCCGGAGCGCCTGTCTTATCTGTTAAACCAGCCTTGCCCAAAGCACGGGTCGCAGGAGAAACCAGCCACGCACCTCTGGAAGGATTGTTATATCATGCAGGAGTTCAAAAATTCCGATTTTTTCGGTATGATCATGGACCGGGTGGCGGCTCAGGCCCCGGATCTCATGGCTCGGGTTACGGTGTAGGCAGTTCCGGTTCAGGTTTTCACGGTAATCAGAGTGGGCATGGCAATCAAGGCAACGAAGGTGGTTATAATCATCAGGGCAATCAGCAGCAGCAGCAGCAGTCGGGTTACCAGATCAACCCGAAGCAGTTGAATAGCAGGCAGTATCATGTCTTCACCACTAGCCTGGACAAGCATGATCAGAAGCTTCATAAAAAGGGTAGTGAATTTTGTTGAACCGGCGGTGCCCCGTTATGTACGCTGGTCTGAACAGACTATTGTGTGGAGTCGAGAGGATCATCCACCCCGGGTTGATAATCCGGGTGATCTGGCGTTGGTGGTGGCACCTCAGGTGGGAGGTTATAAGTTCACCAAAGTACTCATGTATGGGGGGATTAGCATCAACATCCTCTACTATGAAACTTTCCGTCGCATGGGGTTAAAAGATAAAAATCTGAAACCGTCCAACACAGTCTTCCATGGAGTGGTGCCTGGTAAATCGGCATATCCAGTTGGTAAGATAGCTCTGGAGGTTGCTTTTGGTGATGAACATGATTCAAGATTAGAGATGTTGACCTTCGAGGTGGTGAAAATCCAGAGCCCATATCATGCCCTGTTTGGGCGGCTGACTTATGCTAATTTTATGGCAAGACCCTGTTATGTCTATCTGTAGCTCAAGATGCCAGGTCATAAGGGGACTATCACAGTGCACGGGAGCCGCAAGATCGCTTTGGAATGTGAAGAAGGTGATGCGGCATATGCTGAGTCGGTTTGTGCAACAGAAGAGTTGAAGTTCTACAAGGACAATGTTGATCCGACGGATATGACTTCTTTGAAAAAGCCAACTACAGAGCACGAACTGGCCTTGAAGTTTAAATTGGCTGATGAGTCTAAGCTTGTTGATTTCGTTCCTGGCAATTCGTCCAAGCAGTTTAGCATCAGCGCTAACTTGGATCCGAAATAGGAAAGTGCGCTCATCGAGTTCTTCCATGAGAACCGGGACATCTTTGCGTGGAAGCCTTCTGACATGCCAGGTGTACCGAGGGAACTCGCTGAGCACACACTTAATGTTGATCCCAAGTTTAAACCGGTCAAGCAATTTCTTCGCCGGTTCAATGAAGAAAGACGCAAAGCTATATGTGAGGAGGTAGCCAGGCTCTTGGCGGCTGGGTTTATCATTGAAGTGTTTCATCCTGTGTGGTTGGCTAATCCGGTGCTAGTACTTAAGAAGAATGGCACTTGGCGTATATGTGTGGACTATACAGATCTCAACAAGGCTTGCCCAACAGATCCTTTTGCCCTCCTGTGTATTGATCAAATCATTGATGCTACGGCGGGTTGCGAGCGTTTGAGCTTTCTGGATGCATATTCTGGTTATCATCAGATCAAAATGGTAGTTAAGGACTAGGAGACGACAGCCTTCATAACTCCTTTTGGAGCCTTCTGCTATGTATCTATGCCTTTTGGGCTCAAGAGTGCCCAGGCGACTTATCGGCATTGCAGTGCGGTGTCTTCATGATCGATCGGCCGCAATGTTCATGCTTATGTGGATGATATTGTGGTAAAATCTAGACAGAAGGAGACGTTGATAGATGACTTGAAGTAGACCTTTGATAACCTGCGGGTTTATAAAATGATGCTTAATCCGGCCAAGTGTGTTTTTGGTGTATCGGCAGGCAAGCTCTTGGGTTTTTTGGTATCTAACAAAGGCATCGAAGCTAATCCGGAGAAAATCAAGGCTATAACTTCTTTGGCTAAACCGAAGTGTATTAATGATGTTCAACACTTGGCAGGCTGGATTACCGCGTTGAGCCAGTTTATCAGTCACCTTGGGGAGAAGGCCATCCCTTTATATCAGATGCTGAAGAAAACAGATAGCTTCGTCTGGAGTGATGCTGCCAATGAAGCATTTGAGGACTTAAAGCAGCAGCTGGCTAATCCACCGGTTCTTGCTGCTCCTGTTGATAAAGAGCCATTATTGCTATATGTGGCAGCTAACGCCCGGGCTGTTAGCGTGGCTATTGTGGTGGAGCGCAAGGAGGCCGGAAAGGAATACCCGGTTCAACGGCCGGTTTATTATATCAGTGAGGTACTTATTGAATCCAAGCAAAGGTACCTGCATTGGCAGAAGCTGGTGTATGGAGTTTTCATGGCAAGCTGGAAGCTTAAGCAATATTTCCAAGGTCATCCCATCACGGTGGTCGGCTCTACTCCTTTGGGGGATATAATCCAGAACAGCGAAGCAACTGGCCGGATTGCTAAGTGGGATATTGAGCTTGGGCCTCACGGGTTAAAATACATACCCCGGACGACGATCAAATCTCAAGTACTTGTGGATTTTATCAATGATTGGACAAAACTACATGCGCCAGAAGAGAAGCCGGATCATACTTATTGGACTATTCATTTTGATGGGTCCAGGCAATTGGAGGGCTCGGGGGCTGGAGTCGTTTTAACTTCCCCATGAGGTGATAAGTTTTGGTATGTTCTCTGTTTAATGTTCCCTTTCACTAACAATGCAGCTGAATATGAGGCTTTACTCCATGGTCTTCGGATGGCTAAAGAGATGAATCTCAGCCGAGTTAAGTGCTTTGGTGATTCGGACCTGGTGGCTCAACAAGTGTCCGACACTTGGGATTCCAAGGACCCACTCATGGCGGCATATCATCGTGAGGTGGATATTGTTTCAGGTCATTTCAAAGGTTATCAGCTGGATGATGTGGACCGGCGGAAGAATGAAGCGGCAGATGCTTTAAGCCGCTTGGGTTCCCAACGTAAACCGGTTCCACCTAATGTCTTCCTGGATGTGCTGCATAATCCGTCTGTCAAGCTCCCTGGTGAAGAGGATTTGGCTATTCCTGATCCGGAGGCTCAGTTGGTGGCGGCTCTTCATATTATTCCGGATTGGACGGTTCCATATTTGGCGTATATGAACCGGGGCGAGTTACCAGAAGACGAAACTTCGGCCAGGAAGATAATCCGGCGGTCCAAGTCCATGACTATTATCAATGGAGAGTTACATCATTGCAGTGTGACATGGGCGTTTCAACGCTGTGTATCCCTTGAAGAAGGCCGTGAAATTTTGCGTGAGATCCACGAAGGAGATTGTGGTCACCACGCCGGTTCAAAATCACTGGTAGCCAAGGCATTTCTTCACGGTTTCTATTGGTTGACGGCTCATGCTGATGCCGAGGACTTGGTCAAAAGGTGTGATGGATGTCAAAAGTTCTCACGACGGGCTCATCTACCGGCTCAAGAGTTGAGGATGATTCCAATTACTTGGCCGTTTGCGACTTGGGGGCTCGATATGGTTGGACCCTTTAAGAGATCCAAGGATAAGAAGACCCACCTTTTGGTGGCGGTTGATAAGTTCACTAAGTGGGTAGAGGCAGAGCCAGTCAGTAAGTGTGATGCAGCTACGGCGGTTCAATTCGTCAAAAAGGTGATATTCCGGTTAGGCTTTCCACACAGCATTATAACAGATAATGATACCAATCTGTCAAAGGGTGCTATGAAGGAGTTCTATCAACATGAGCACATCCGTCTTGACGTATCATCAGTGGCTCACCCCCAGTCCAATGGTCAAGTGGAGAGGGCCAACCAAGAGATCTTGAGAGGCATCAAACCCCGACTTATGGTTCCTTTGCAACAGACGCCGGTTTGTTGGGTTGAGGAGTTACCTTCTGTGTTATGGAGCATCAATACCACACCCAGCAGATCGACGGGGTACACGCCTTTTTTCATGGTTTATGGAGCGGAGGCGGTTCTTCCTAGTGACATCCGTCATGACTCGCCCCGTGCAGCGGCCTATGTCGAAGCTGACAATGAGAAGGCGCGACAGGAATCTCTCGACCTGTTAGATGAGGAGCGTGACATGGCAGCAGCACGTTTGGCGATTTATCAGCAAGATCTGCGTCGTTATCACAGCCGCCGGGTTAGAACCAGAACCTTTCAAGAAGGCGATTTGGTGCTCCGACTCATCCAGGATCAGACGGATATGCACAAGTTATCCCCCCTTGGGAAGGACCCTTTGTGGTCAGCAAGAATCTGCACAACGGGTCATACTACCTAATCGATGTTCGAGAGCGCAAAGACTCACGTAAATCAGAGGAGGAGACCCACCGGCCGTGGAATATCTCTCATCTTCGGCCCTACTATACTTGAGCCATAGGCTCTGCTTTTGTACACAGTTATGACAATGTATATATTATGATCAATAAAATAAACCAGAACCTCAGCTAAAGCGGGGTATCTGTTGTTTTTCTTACATCATGTGTGGTTACATGGGGCTTCTGTTTATAAAGCGGAGTCCAGTTTACCCCTTGATTCAGCTAATCAAAGCTTTATACAATATCACTTGGGGGCTTGGTCGTATCCGAACCATAGCTACACCTCTTGATCGGCGCAATGCCACAAAATCACTTGCGGACTTGGTGGTATTCAAACCATAGTCACACCTCTTGATCGGCTCAAAGACAAATTACTCCGAGGCCAAAGAGAGTGTTGTAAAACGACAACTCAAACATAGGCACCCATTGAGCACATCTCAAAATGTTACTTGGGGATTCTTTGCTGTCGCAATGAATAAAGAATCCACACTTGTAATAGGCTATCAAGCCATGGCTTGGAAGCCTGGTGTATACACCTAAAACCCCGGGTTAGCCTACCTTTTTAAGTAAGTCACTCTGCCCAGGTAAACCTGGTATGACCCATCGAACTTTGACAAGTTACCCTGATAAGACCCTGAACTTGCCAAGTTAAAATGATGATTGGTTAAGGATTGAGGACCATCTTAAAAGGCTTTGTAAAATGGTTTACTCAGTGGCCTGGTAGCCCATGAAAAGCCTCGAATTTGGGGCTTGGCAGCCCGTGAAAAGCCTCGACTACAAGGGTTTCATTTGCTTTTATTTGCTAAGTTTTTATCCTTGGATGAGATTTCTAATGTTTTGATGAACCGTCGTTCGTTAAACCGGCTTGGCTTTCAACTACAAGTTGTCAGTACGTAATCACTTATAACCCGGAGTTTCTTAATCCGTCCTGGTTTCGACTCAAAGTCGCCGGCATTGAATAAATCGGTGTTTATCGCAACCCGAAACGGTTTTATCGTAAACCGGCATAATATAACAGGAGTTATTGATACTCCAGATTAGGGTTGTTACCCTAACTACAACAAGTTGGTCAGCCAACATTATGATTCAAGGTCACAGCTATCAATTATTTTCATATTTGATTAACTTTTTGCAGCCTCGGTTATAAACCCTGGCTATATATCTGGGCATCATGACCCGTCCGGCGGCAAACCGCCAGGACAATATATACTTCTTGTGTGCAGGAATGACTTGAGTAAATCGCTACGGTTTATGAGCATCATATGTCTTAAGAATGGCAGGATAACAAGTGTCAGGCACAAATAAATATGCACGAAGGCATAACATACCAAGTGTTTTAACTAGCCTATTACAAGGTGTTTCAGTGCCCAAAAGGATAATTGTTTCTCAAGTAAGTGTTGTAGCACGTGGAAGACTAAACCGGCCTCCGGATTATGATTGGTCACCAGCTTGACCTGACGGCTGCGAATCATCTTGCACCGGTTCATCCTCTTCGTCTCTACCCAGCGGCTGGAAGTCAATAGTTGTCCAGTCGATCCCAGTTAACGCTTGGAACACAGCTTCTTCGCTTATAAGGGTGGACGGTTCAATGTCAGGGGCCTAAGTGTTCTTACGGATTGGAGGGATCAGATTTTGAACCTCTAGAGTTGGTGCAGCAACCCGTTTGTTGTGGACATCATAACTCGCCTGAAAATGTGAAAGATCAGCTTCATCAGCTAGTTGGCAAGCCAGTGGACGTACTTCCCAGTTTATCGCTCGGAGGTCCTCATTTCCGAATTCTGACCCGTCTTCTTTTAAGCTCGGATAGCCTTTGCTGACTTCCTCCGGATCGATGTCAGGCACCCATGCCTTTGCCCGGGTTAGTGCGGTCAGAGCACCAGCCCTTGTAGCAGATCTCTTTAGCTCTTCTACCCGGGCAGGCAGCATAGACAACCTCTCTAAGGTGTCCTTGATTAACGTTGGGGGCGGTTTATTGTGAGAGGCAGTGCAGATGATTCGTTGCGCGCCGGTATACAGCTACTCTATCAGAGTGTAGGCAGCCTTCAGCTTCTTCTGTACATCAGAGCCCAGATGACTGATGCGAGTTCCTGCATCATTACAAATTGTCAGTAAACCGACAACGCATGGGAAGATATGTTGAAAGTGTAAAAGCAAGGATGTTTACCGAACACAGCAACAGTCATGGCATGTATCTGCTGCTTTACGCCAGTCAGCTCATCTACCACCGGTTTAAGAGCTGCTTCTGCGTCCTCGGCTCTTTTCTGCAAAGCGAATTTTTCTATGTTCCAATCCGCACGCTCTTTGTTGAAACTCTCCTTTAGCTTTTCCATAGCGGCTAAAGCGCTAGTCAGCTCATCCTTTGCCTTGGAGGTTTCGGTTTGCTGGGATTTGATGTTCTATTGCAGATCAGCGGTTTGAGCTTCCTTTTTAATCAGTTCAGCCTATAACAGACAGAAGTATAATGAGTTGGTGCTACATGTTTTAAGTACCAAGCACATAACAAGTTACGCACTTGATACTTGGGGGCTAATGCATATTTGCTTGTTCTCGGAAAATTTTACAAGTGCCAAGCACAATACAAGTATTACTCTTGGCACTTGGGGGCTAATGTATGTTTGCTCAATGTATTGATTTGGGAAGTCTTTTAACAGTCCCGGTTCATCTTTACAAAGTTAAACCGGCCCTTGGGGGCTACACCAGTGAAAAAGATACAATATTGCAATTCTATAATACCGGTTCATCTTAAAGAGATAACCCGGTCCCTAGAGGCTGAGCATGATCAGTTAAGTTATTACTAAGTCCCGTTTCAGATTGGTATCATAAACCGTCACTTGGGGGCTACTGGAGTTGATAATCTGCAATTGGACATAAGAGAAAAATAGTTATGTTACCTCATATCGCTCCTTCATCAAGTTTACCAAACCGGCTTCATAGTCGTGGCTGGTGTACAGACGGTTCAAGAAGCCGGAATGAATGTCTTGAGCATTGAGATGGGTGTAGTTTGACAAATCGGCGTTCCATTTGCCTTTACCGATAGCTGAAAGCTCGTCGTTGGCAGTATGCTTTGATAAAGCGACATGATTGCCAGGAGTGGTGTGGCCAACACCAGTAATCATGACATCATCCTCTTTATCATCAGCGGCCTTCGCTGGAGTCGACGGTTTGTCAGTCTCTGTCGGATTTCGGGTTCCAGTAGACCCTCTAGGTTCGAACTCTCGGGTGCACTTGGAGATCTCACCCCCTACCTACCTGCACCTCGCCGCCTCGCTAGGATCTAAACTATGAAAGGAACAACACAAGAGGCACAGGGTTTATACTGGTTCGGGCCACCATTGTGGTGTAACACCCTACTCCAGTGTGTGGTGTGGTGGATTGCCTCTTGGGCTGATGATGAACAATACAAGGAAGAACAGCCTCATGAGGGTCTGTTCTTGGCAGTGCGATGAACTGCTAGGGGAGTTCAGTGGCTTCTCTCTCTCCTCTCTCAGTTCCAAGGTGCCTCTAGCTCAGGGGTGGCTAGCCCTATTTATAGGAAGAGGCCCTGGGCCTGTTCCCAAATATTGAGCGGGAAGGGGGCCAACAATTGGCCATTTTGAAGGGGAACATGTAGTACACTTATCCTGACTAAAGTTGGTCCTAGCCTGTCAAAGGATCTGGTGGTGACGCCGGCTTGGGCTCCATGATGACTTCCTTCCTGCCGTTGCGACGGTCTTGGTCTTGTTGCACCAAAACGGGTGCCTTTGCTTGATGCTCTCACTGTGCTTGCCCCTTTGCACCAAAGAGGAACGAGACACTGCTGGCTGGCGCCCCTTTGGGCGCCTTGGTCGTCATGGCTTGCGCCATGGGCACCTCGTGAGGTACCCCGCCTTGATCTCTCCGCCTCCTCGCGAGCCAGCCTCGACGAGGCCATGCCCGAGGAAGCTTCTGTCGTCCGCCTCATGAGGCTTGGCCCTCGCGAGGGTCTTGAGCTTGTGCCGATGAAGATGGATCGTCTTTGGGCCACCCCTTGAGCCACGCCAGCAGCTGCAGTGAGCAAGTCTGGGCACCCCTGCTCCCGTAACGCCGACAGAGCCCCTGCCCAAGGCGCGTGCCGGACTTGGCCAAGCAGAGAAGCGAAGGGGCAAGTCGCGGCGCCACGGGCCCTAACAGCTCATGGCCTTGGGCGCCAGCGTGGCGGTTGATCGGGCGTGGCGCCCGCTTCCCCACGACGTCTCGGCAACTGCACGAATTGACAAGTCCCTGCATGCAAAGCGGGTCATGATTACCTGTGATCGTGGAGGTCGCCGGTTGGCCTTCCCCGGATATAAGTACGGAACGGCGCGTGCCCTTCCAGTCCATCTCTTCTTGCTTCTCCTTCTTCTCCGTCCTTGCTCCACTTTGTGGAAATGGCTCCGATCCGCTGGTTCTCCGCGGAAGAGAAGGGAAAGGCTCCCCGAGAGGGTCCCGACCCGCTTCCGCCAAAGAAACGGCTAGCCCTATGTCGTTGAGATGAGGGTGCCCGATAGGAGGTGTCGAGGCCTTGGTGCGAGCAGCCGCCGCCGGGGTTCCCGCTGCCCTTGTACGCCCGCTTGGAGGGCCCTGAAGGAGTTGACTCCGAGCGCCATGGACGACGCCGCCGTCGGTGTCGGCGGGTCACGGCGGTGCGCGTTGTCCCTCCTGGAGTCCATGCCGAGGGCTTCTCCCGAGAGTTTGTGCTCCACGCCGCCATGCCTCCTCGGTCTTGGATCCGCCTTCCTCCTCCTTCGCTTTGTGATGCCGCAGGGGGATACTTGAGCTCTGGTTGCAGCCGCCGCTGTAGCACCCTCGCGACGAAGCGGAGGTCGCGGTCGTCGCTCCGGGCAAGGTCTTCATGACTCGAGGCTGGGGCGAGGTCGCCCGAGTCTACAGGACGAGGGGCGCCCTCGTGATCCACCTGGAGTACGACAACGCTTCCATGATGCTCTTCAAGGTCTTCGACGCGGAAGGACGCCGGCTGGAGTGCTGCCCTGAGAGAGGTGGTCGGGGCCCTGCCGCGGCAAGGACCAGGCTCGCCGATCGCTCCCTCAGCAGCTCCTCAGGCGGCGGAGGCGTCGGAGGGTCCAGCGACTCCACCGAGCTCTTCGCGACTCCGGAGACGAGCGACGACAGCTACGAGCCCCCGAGCCTGCGTCGCTCTCGAAGCAGGGCGGGCTCGTCAGGCCGCCGTCGCCTCTGATCTGGATGAGGTTGGCGCCGGTGCCTGACGGCCCACTGTTGATGATGGCGTCTCTCGCGGAGGCGCGTGTAGTTAGCGTTCTTTAGGATCTGCTCCCTCTGTTCCCTGCGAGGAATCAAAAAGCGCGCCCCGTGGGGGCTTGTAAGGTGCCTGTGGTTCTGTTTGTTAATATAATCCTTGTCGTGATGCAGTGCGAGATGCTCATTCCGTCTTAGCTTAGTTCTTCCTTTCGAACCTCACAAGGGCTTGGTGCTCTGCGCCGACAGGTCCCGGTCCCAAGGCGGCGTCAGCCGTCGCTGGTATGCCAGGTCGCGATGCCGTGGTTAAGGCCAGGAGGTGAGCGGCCCGGGGTCTAGTAAGAGCCCGTGAGTCGCGATGCTCAGGAGGTCCCCTTTAGCGCTCAAGCAGCCATCGTTCGGTGAGAAAGGAGCGCGACGTTGCTAACACGGGATTGCATTAGGTGCGAGGTCGGTGCTGCGATAGCCAGTGTTTCCGGAGGGTGACTTATCTCGGGAGTCAGGAACCGCTTCCTGGTGCGACGTTAGGTCCGCGCATCGGCAGGCGAGGGGTTGCCTGGCGAGGTCCCCGCGTGCCTCTTCCCTCTCGCCTTTGCTCCCCTTTCTGCTCTACGTCCTCGGGTCCCGGCCCTCGAGCGGGTCTCAGCCATCGCTGGTATGCCAGGTCGCGATGCCGTGGTCAAGGCCAGAGGGTGAGGGCTGGAGAGCCGGTAGGAGCCCGTGAGTCGCGATGCTCAGGTACCCCCCCCCTTTAACGTGCAAGCGGTTCGCGCGGGCGAGAGTGAAGAAGATTCCGTGAGGGCCTTGCCTGGCGCTGCGCCTTGAAGAGATCCTGCAGGCTCACCACAAGAAGAACAAGAGTCCACTATGACAAGCGACGGTCAGCCGTTGGTTGCTTTGGAGAGGTGACGAGGCACTGAAGGCTTGACGAGGTGGCGCTGTGCGGGGCTGCCGCGGCTAGAGCTCAGCCATTCAGGTTTGTCGGCATTGCAGGGACGGACCCGTGCGAAAGCACTGTGCCGTTGGGGAGCAGCTCCATCAGTTGGTGTCAGTTGAGCAGGAAACTAGGTCAAGCACGTTAATCACGAAGGAGCAAGTTTATTTAGATAGGTGCAAGGAAGGCAGACGTTGCTGGGTCTGGCCCGAGCGACTTGGGGATGATGCAGCCCGAGGGGCACCCCCAACAAGGTAAGCTAGGAACATGAAGTAAAAGGGATACATGCCGCAGGGACGGACCCACGCGGCCTGGGAATGATGCAGCCCTGGGGGGCGCTCCCAGCTGGAAATAAAACTTGAAGGATGTCACATGATAACGTTGAAGACAAAGGGATGCTGAAGTAGCGGACGTCGTGGGCTGCGGAAGCCAACCTTCACGAGCCCCCAGGCCCAGGAGCCTCGGGAGGCTCCGGAAGCGCCGGCGTCTCCTCGCGTACCATCTCCATCTCCGCCAGGACTACGGAACGCCTAGCCTCTTGAGCCTCCGGGATGCTCCCCATGAGGCGCTGGCGCATGGCGGCCGCGTTCGGCACCCCGTAGGGCATGTGAACGTAGCTGTGGGGTGGACCTTCGCAGCGCCCCGCGTGTGAGGGCTAGAAGCGCTCCTGAGAGGCGGCTCGGTTGAGCCCTGGTATGTCGATGCAGACGCGCAGCCCACCATCCTCGCCTGGATGGGGAGCTACGACGGGTAAGCGGCGGCTGCCACTCATGACTCTTGACTCCTGCAGCTCATGAATGATCTGGCTGACGAACTCCTGAGGGTTTGGCCCTCCTTGCCTCGCTCCTTCCTGAGGGAAACATGCTTTGAAACACGCCTCCAAGTTGTGCCCAAGCGCCTCCCTCGTGACCTTAGCAAGGTCGGTGGCCCTCCAGGAGAGAGCCCCCGAGCCTTGCTTGAGGAGAGCGCCAGGCGCGCCTTCCTATGCGACAGAAGGAGGTGCCCCTGAACAGGCGCGGACCCTGAGGGGCCTGCCTCCTGAAGGGTCGGGCCTGGAGATGTCTTCTTCTTCTTGGGAGCAGTCTCGGGGAGCCTCCTGCTCCTGCGATTTGGGTCTTCAAGTGACGCGGCTTGAAAAGCTCGCTCCAGTGAGCACACTGCGTCTCTCTCTTCACAAGGCACCGTGATGACTCCGCTGCTTCCTGGCATCTTGAGGACGTTGTAGCCGTGATGAGTCATGACCATGAACTTGGCTAGAGCTGGGTACCCGAGGATGGCATTGTACGACAGGCGAATGTGGGCGACATCGAAGTTGATGAGCTCGGTGCGGTAGTTGTCGCGCGCCCCGAAGGTGACGGGGAGGCGGACCTGCCCAATCGGAACTGTGAAGCCATCGGTGACTCCGGAGAAAGGCTTGGTTGGCTGAAGCTGATTGTAAGGCACTTGGAGATTGTTGAATGTCTCTACGAACATGACATTGAGCCCTGCTCCGCCATCGATGAGGGTCCTGGTGACTTGCACGTCGCTGATGATTGGGGAACAAAGCATCGGGAGGACTCCGGCTGTGGCCGCGCACTCGAGCTGATCTGTGGAGTTGAATGTGATGGCGCACGCTGACCACCTGAGAGGGCGTGTGGCCTCGAGCTTGGGGAGGACTGCATTCACTTCGCGGGCAAACTGCTTGAAGATGCATTGAGAGGCTGGGGCTTGAACTCCGCCCAGGATGCAAGCGATCGCGCGCGGCTCCTGGAAGCCCCCAGCCCCCTCGTCCTGATGATGGTCTTCATTTCTCCTTGGCTGCGGCGACAGAGGAGGGAGGCCTGCGTTTCCTTGCGGGCGATCCTCGCGAGGCTGATCCCTCCAGCCTCCCTCGCGAGGCTGATCCTGCCAGCGATCCTCGCGAGGTCGGTCACGCCACCCTTGGCGAGGGCCACGGTCTTCCCAGCGTCCTGCGTTTCTTCCTTGTGACGCCCCAAGACCGGAGCTTCAGTTGCCTTCCAGGGTTTCCGAGTTTTGTCGTGCGATTTGTTTTGTTTGTGCATTCTTCATGTCATCTCTCGCATTGCATCATCTCGTCATGCCATCATATCATTAATTTTAAAACTCAACTAAATAAATTGTATGGATTTTTCGATCCATTTAAACCGAGGGATTCACATGGTGATTTCTCTTTATAACATATCCTCCCAACATTAGGGAGCTATATATAAAATATTCCATTGTTTTGGAATCACCTTAACCCACTTGCAAAATAAATACCATGCCTTTTCTGCTCCGAGTTGACCTCAAAACTTTGCCATTTTTATTTTATCATTTTTCCGGAGTTCCACCAAAAATCCTTGGGCCATTTTTGTTAAATCCTTCATATTTTGTGAGCCCGGGAAAATTATCCGTGTGTCCAAATCCTTTCCCCAACCCTCTCTTTCTTTTCTTCTCTTTATCTGTTTTCTGCTAAAGAAAATATATAAGAGAGGGAGAAAGAGTGCCTAGCCGGCCTAAGGCCTCTTAGGCCCAGCCCACCTAGCGCCTCCCTCCCAGGCCGGCCTAGCCTCCAGAGGCCCAAGGCCCACCACTCCTCTAACCCTAGCCCGCAGGTCTCTCTCCCTCGATTCCCACCAGCGCCGCCACCCCCCTCGTTCCTTCCCGATCCCATCTCCTTCCTCTCGCTCGAGCCCCCTCCTCTCGACCCCTTTTCCCCTTCGTTCTCCTCCCCTGCGCCCGATTCCCAGCGCCTCGCCCGATCCCTTCTGCAGCTTCTCCTCGCGCCTCGATCGTGTTCCCCTCGTCGCCCCTCTCCCTTTCCCCTCGCCGCCTCCTCCCTCTACCGGCGCCAGCCGTCCCCGTCGCCCGAGCGCTCAAGGAGAGCAGCTCCTCGAGCTCTGTCGCCGCCGCCTCAATCTCCTCCTGCGCCTGTCCCCTCGCCCTTGCCGCCTCCTCCGTTGGTGGAGACCACCAGAGCCCGGAGTCCCCGCCGCCGAGCTCCATGGCCAGCACCACCGCCTCGCACCCGGCCACATCGGCCTCCTCCTCTGCCGTCCGCGCCATCTAGCTGCGCCATGCCCGATCTCACGCGCCAGGCCAACCCGACCCAAGCTGCTCCACCCCTCTGCTTCGTCCTCTGCCGCCCGCAACGCGCGGAACCGAGCAGCCCCGAACCATCCTCGCATGACCAGCAGCGCCTTTTCCATGGAGCACTAGCTCTGTTGCGCGTCCTGAGCACCACCGCAGGTGGCCGCCGCACTGACCACCTTGGGTTGGCGCTGTACACTGTTGCTGCCTCTGGGCATCTTCACTTCCGGAGCCCGAGGACGCCTTCGTGGTTTTCGTCAAGATCCTCTCCGAGCAAACAAGTGACTACACGGTGATGCGCCAAGTACCCCCTCGGATCGTCAAGTTCGACTACACGGGAACGACTACATCCGAGGTGGATAACGACAAGTACCCCTACGCGCGAAGACGCCAAGTCCGTTTCGGGATTCTTCAAGTACCGTTACCGTCGACCCGAACATCTACGAAAACGTGTGTACCACTACTGTCGACCCTCGAAGACCCCGTGGACCCCGAACATCCACGGGACATGAGCGACTACTTCGAGGACGGGATGTACCACTACCATCGAACATGAACGTCTACTTCCCTCGCCGTGTCGACTACCATCGCGAGACCGCAAGTACCACGACAACCCGAAGGATTCGGACCCGTCAAGTACCTCTTCGAAAACGAACATGAAACACTACTTCCTCTACCGTCGCCGTGTACCACTACTTCCCTCGACGACCCGTGAACGTCTATTTCCCTCTCTGGCGCTTTCCGCCCGAACGCACGCTCAAGGTATAACCACCGAGATGACCGACCGTGATCGAATCATCCTTGCGATGCCCTCTTTGCCATGCCACCGTTCCGTGGGAACCCGTAATCGGAGCACCCCACCATCCTTGCATGACTCGCTTCCGTCACACCTTCTTTTCACCGTATCTCCGTGAGCTACGGAACCGATATGTTGCCGTGGCACCATTTTCGAATCGTTGCCGTGGCACCCTTTCTTCCACCACGGTGACACAATGCTTCATAACATGCTCTTGTCAACATTTTCATAAAATTGCATAAACTTGCACATGTCATCCGCATCATGATAACAACATTTAAATGTTTAAAATTGTTGTTTGCATTAATTTGCTTAAATGCCATGCTAAAATGATTTATTTCATAACTAAATAACCGTAGCTCCATTTTAAATAAATTATATATGTAAATGGGGTAGAAAATGCCTAGTTTAACATGGTAGCATTACTTTGCATGTTTAACAACTCTAAAATATGCTTTAGGTCAGATCAGAACCGAATCCATAATTTGCATATGGGGTTTTCCGAATTGTTGTTCGTTGTTTCGGCCTCATTTAAACTTGCCTAAATAGGTAGTTTCATTATGCTTCACCTATTGCCATGTTTAACAACATTTAATATTGTTGGGTAGCCTAAACAATAGTGAACTAAATAAATGTTGTGAAGTTTCGTCAATATGCAATTCGTTGCATATTGAGCTCCACTAATTTGTAGGATTGTTTGTGCATATTGCCATGCCATGCCTCATTAAACCGGACATGCATCATACTTGTTTGTGCATCATGACATGTTTATGTGATGGTTGTTTTACTATGTTGTTTGCTTCTTTCCGGTTTGCTTCTCTCGTTAGCTTCGGTTTCGTTCCGGAGTTGTGAGGATTCGTTCGACTTCGTCCGTTTGTCTTCTTCATGGACTCGTTCTTCTTCCTTGCGGGATTTCAGGCAAGATGACCATACCCTCGAAATCACTTCTATCTTTGCTTGCTAGATGCTCGCTCTTTTGCTATGCCTATGCTACGATGCCTACCACTTGCTATATCATGCCTCCCATGTTGCCATGTCAAGCCCTAACCATCCTTTCCTAGCAAACCGTTGTTTGGCTATGTTACCGCTTTGCTCAGCCCTCTTATAGCGTTGTTAGTTGCGGTGAAGATGAAGTTTGTTCCTTGTTGGAACATGGAGATGTTGTTCCTTGTTGGAACATGTTTACTTGTTGGGATATCACAATATATCTTATTTAATTAATGCATCTATATATTTGGTAAAGGGTGGAAGGCTCGGCCTTATGCAGTGTTTTGTTCCACTCTTGCCGCCCTAGTTTCCGTCATACGGTGTTATGTTCCCGGATTTTGCGTCCCTAACGCGGTCGGGTGATTTATGGGACCCCCTTGACAGTTCGCTTTGAATAAGACTTTTCCAGCAAGGCCCAACATTGGTTTTACCATTTGCCTCACCTAGCCCTTTTCCCTTGGGTTTCCGGAGCCCAAGGGTCATCTTATTTTACCCCGGGCCAGTGCTCGTCGTGAGTGCTGGTCCAAACTATCAACCGCCGGTGTACCAGGGCAACTCTGGGTTGGCCTACCGAAGTTTGGACAATCCGTGTGCCACGAGACCGAGATATGTGCAGCTCCTATCAGATTTGTCGGCACATCCGGGCGGCTTTGCTGGTCTTGTTTTATTGCTGTGAAATGTCTTGTGGCAGGATTCCGAGACTGATCGGGTCTTCCGGGAGAAGGAATATCCTTCGTTGATCGCGAGAGCTTATCATGGGCTAAGTTGGGACACCCCGCAGGGTTTGAACTTTCAAAGCCGTGCCCAGCGGTTATGTGGCAGATGGGAATTTGTTAATGTCCGTTGTAGAAAACCGAAGTTGATCTTAATTAAAATACACCAACGGCGTGTGTAACCGTGATGGTCTCTTCTCGGCGGAGTCCGGGAAGTGAACACGGTGTTGGAGTTATGTTTGACGTAAGTAGTTTCAGGATCACTTCTTGATCATAGTTGTTCGACCGTGATTTTGCCTTCTCTTCTCGCTCTCATTTGCGTATGTAGCCACCATATATGCTAGTCGCTGCTGCAGCTCCACCTCACTTCCCTGTCTTACCTTTAAGCTTAAATAGTCTTGATCTCGCGGGTGTGAGATTGCTGAGTCCCGTGACTCACAGATACTTCAAAACCAGTTTGCAGTGCCGATGAAACCGTGCAGGTGATGCATCCGAGCTCAAGGAGGAGCTCGATGAAGATCTTGTTCTTTGTGTTGTTTCGTTTCAGTTGATCAAGAGTGGAGCCAGTTGGGACGATCGGGGATCTGTGTAGCATTTGGGGTAGTCTTCTTTTATTTTGGTTCCGTGGTCGGACCTTGATTGTATCTGTATGATGTAATGTTTTACCCATGTATTGTGTGAAGTGGCGATTGTAAGCCAACTATGTATCTCTTTCCTTATGTATTACATGGGTTGTGTGAAGATTACCTCACTTGCGACATTGCTTTCAATGCGGTTATGCCTCTAAGTCGTGCTTCGACACGTGGGAGATATAGCCGCATCGAGGCGTTAAGTTGGTAATCGAGCCTTCCCGACTTAGGAGCCCCTACTTGATTGTTTGTTTGGCGTTGTTGAGTCTAGAACGGAAAATGTTTTGAGTCTTAGGATTATATATATCGGAGAGTAGGATTCTTTTTACTCCTCAGTCCCTTCGTCGCTCTGGTGAGGTATCCTGACGTAGAGTTTTGACTTTTCTCTCCTCAAATTTCACTAATTTTTTTTAGGATCACGCGGGTATCTTGGAATCGTTCCGATGGTTTTGTGACGAGAACATTGTTCTTGGTGCCTCCTGACATTTAGGGGTTGTGGCAGTGTCCCGGGGAGTTGAGCTCCGAGGTGTTGTCGTCACAATTTTATCGTTGCAGTTCTGGAATACCTGAGTTTTACCGACATCAAAATCTCTTTTGTGCAGTTGTTGGTGAGATAACCCTGATAGCCCAGTACTGTGGCAAGTGCGGGAGTATTGCCATGACTTGTATAACGGATGTTTTTCGAAGGTCGAGGTACACGATTTCCGAATGTTTCTTGGTTATGTGTTGACGGATGGATACAGCTGGATCTAGGTATTGTTAGTTTGGGTGATATATTTTGTGTCCCCTGTATCCCCAACACCAGATTGCATAACCAGAAAGTTTCGGGAGTTTATAGGTGGGAATTCAAGTATCTCGTAGGATATCTTTCCAACACACACATGATACGATATGGGATCTATCATATGTTTGTTTCCGGCTTATTCTGCAAGCCAAATCCTTTGTTTTTGTTTTGTTTTGTGGTATTCGAGTTGCTTCAATGCCAAGTGTTGATTCCATACCTTTTCCTAAATGGTGTTCTCATATTGCTATGTGAATACTAATCTTTCTTGATCACTGAGCTTGTCATGTCAATTCTTTTCTCAACCGGCGTGCTTTCTCTTCAAGTGGATCCGATCATTCCAACATTCGCAAGATCAATTCTAAGTTTTTTTTCTCAACGGTGTTCGTTTCATCCGACCCAAGTTGTTTTGATTTCCGCCCTCCACCCTTTTTCTTCAAGGACTCAGATTTCTTAATCAAGTATCCATTTTATTGAGTGAAGTTTCTTCATTCTTTCCTTTAATGTTTTATCCGTGATTTCTCATGAAGACGCTAAGGAAGCTTTAACCTTATCATTGTTCCATTCTAATTTTCTTCTCGGTGGATTTAAGTCAAGTTTTCGTGTTGATCATATTCCTTCCTCGTTTCAAATGCTTTCTCATGTCGGTGCATCTCTTAATCATCCATTTCTCGCTATTCAATTGTTCCGAGTGTTGAAGATATCTCAGAAGATTCTAGTTTCCATTCTCAATTCACTCAAGTTCTTTTGAGGATGCTATCTCTTTCAAGCCATTTAATTCTACCGGTGCAATATCTACTTCAAACAATTGTTCAACGGTGGTTCTTTTGAGTGGGCCCTAACCCACAGGTCTTTTTCCAGGATCTTACCTAACTCTTCTAATTTTCCCGGAGCTATTCCCAAATTCTTTTCGAAGTTTGAGGTAAGGATGAATTATCATCAGTCAAATGGCTTTCTCCAAGATCTTTCAAATTCTTTTCATCTTGTGGTTCAACCTTTCTAATTTTCATTCCGGAGTGCTTCAACAATTCATGGTGATGTTTCTCGTCGTCATTCTCGAATTTTGAAGACCGAAGATGAGTTTCTCTTTAATCTTGCTCCATTCTCTTCAAGATTCATGGTTCTAGCTTCGTGCCATCCTCATAATTGTTTTGATTGTGAGAATTCTTTTAACCCATCCGGAGAAATTCAGAAATCTTTTCAGTTTGATTCTCTGGAGCCCATCATCTCAGAATTATTCATTCAAGCGTTCAACTCTTGTTTTCCAAATCTCACCGGTGCATCGTCGAAATATCCTCTAATCAGTTCATGATCTCTTCGTTCTAATGTATCTAAACTTTGTCAAGCATATTTATTCGTTTTTCAAATTCTTCCCGGTGAATTGTGCCTTTGCTACGTTCATTCTCAATTATTATGGTGGTTTGTTCAAGATTTCACTTCCTTCTTTATCATATAGATTCATTCGTTCTTCCCAAATCCCACCGGTGGTTCCATCAATACCTTCCCAAGTTTGCGCCATATCTATCTTAATCCTTTCTACGAGAATAAGTAGTATGACAAATCCATTGCTTGTCATCAATTCAATTGGTGAAGGATGAGCATAATGTAATTCTTATTCTTGTTTCATCTAGTAAGTTCAATTCCTTATTCCGGAGGATCATCAAAATTCTTGATTTCATCTGTTCATCTTTCTTTCCGGAGTTCCAAGTTTTCTCGGCTATATCATTTCAAAGCTTCATCTTATCACTGCAAGGCTTCACCTTGTGTTGTCAACTTCTTTTTCTTTTATCACCCTTTTGGTTACCGGAGTTCATCATGGAGGCTCTGCATGGTGCTTCCTCAAGGATTCTTTTCATTCTTCAATTGTTCTTCAAGATTTCTCTCGGAGTTAAGATCCGTCAAGCCATACTTCAAAATAAACATGGTCTTCCAACACATGTTTTGTTTTGAGGCGTTCAAGCATTCTTCATCTTGCATTCCAAAGTGCAATTCTCTCTATCTTATCTTTTGAGATGGTGTTATGTCATTGTTGATAATTATCCTTCGCGTTTCATGATTCACAGTTTTTCAAGACTGACATATTTAAATCCATCATTTTATCTTTGTTCATGAGATATTTAAGTCCATCAATCTCTTCATTGGAGTTATCTTGGTATAGATTTCACCTAAAGCCTTCCCTAAGGAATGTTGCTATTTGTGGTGCTTATCATTGATCCAAGCTTTCTCCATATCCTTCTCGGTGAGAGCAGTTTTCATCTCTTCGTTGATCTCAAAACAAGCATTTGTTTTTCGTTAGTGGCAGAATTTCACCTCAAGTGTTGAGATGTTTCCATAAGCCCACTACAAACTTATTCTTTTCGTTGTGGGTCATCCAACAACTTTGTTCTTCTTGCAAGGATGCTTTCCAAACTCATTTGTGGCAGAAGTTGTCATTTTCTTCTCCATTCTATTATTCCAATGATCTATCTTCTATTATTTCTTCCAGAGGCATTGTGTTGTTGCTCTCTTCACCCATCACCTCGTTTGGTAAAGATCATGTTCTTTTTCTTGCATTATCCATTTAACCGGAGTGTTGTGTCTTCTCTTCAAGCTCTTCTCATCTTATCAAGTTTTCCTTCTTCTTTTAGTCGGAGTGCTGCCCAAATTATATCAATCTTATTCCTTCTCGATCTAGTTTTAACCAGAGTGGTTTCAATATTTATCTTATCACTAAACCTCTTGGTTCTCGTCGTATCCCTTGTTCCTCTTTTCTAACAGAGTGTTTTCAACTTTGCTCATCTTCGTGGTTTTCTTTCTTTCATTTTGCTAAACCTCTCGAGGTTCTTTGGTTTCATTCGTTTGTCAAAGAAGCAACTTAGTTTTACCTCCTCTCTTCCTCTTCCGTTTTTCTCTCCGGTGCCATCCTAGATCTCGGGACGAGATCCTCTCGTAGTGGTGGAGTGTTGTGACGCCCCAAGACTGGAGCTTCAGTTGCCTTCCAGGGTTTCCGAGTTTTGTCGTGCGATTTGTTTTGTTTGTGCATTCTTCATGTCATCTCTCGCATTGCATCATCTCGTCATGCCATCATATCATTAATTTTAAAACTCAACTAAATAAATTGTATGGATTTTTCGATCCATTTAAACCGAGGGATTCACATGGTGATTTCTCTTTATAACATATCCTCCCAATATTAGGGAGCTATATATAAAATATTCCATTGTTTTGGAATCACCTTAACCCACTTGCAAAATAAATACCATGCCTTTTCTGCTCGAGTTGACCTCAAAACTTTGCCATTTTATTTTATCATTTTCCGGAGTTCCACCAAAAATCCTTGGGCCATTTTTGTTAAATCCTTCATATTTTGTGAGCCCGGGAAAATTATCCATGTGTCCAAATCCTTTCCCCAACCCTCTCTTTCTTTTCTTCTCTTTATCTGTTTTCTGCTAAAGAAAATATATAAGAGAGGGAGAAAGAGTGCCTAGCCGGCCTAAGGCCTCTTAGGCCCAGCCCACCTAGCGCCTCCCTCCTAGGCCGGCCTAGCCTCCAGAGGCCCAAGGCCCACCACTCCTCTAACCCTAGCCCGCAGTCTCTCTCCCTCGATTCCCACCAGCGCGCCACCCCCCTCGTTCCTTCCCGATCCCATCTCCTTCCTCTCGCTCGAGCCCCCTCCTCTCGACCCCTTTTCCCCTTCGTTCTCCTCCCCTGCGCCCGATTCCCAGCGCCTCGCCCGATCCCTTCTGCAGCTTCTCCTCGCGCCTCGATCGTGTTCCCCTCGTCGCCTCTCCCTTTCCCTCGCCGCCTCCTCCCTCTACCCAGCGCCAGCCCGTCCCTGTCGCCCGGCGCTCAAGGAGAGCAGCTCCTCGAGCTCTGTCGCCGCCGGCCTCAATCTCCTCCTGCGCCCGGTCCCCTCGCCCTTGCCGCCTCCTCCGTTGGTGGAGACCACCAGGAGCCCGGAGTCCCCGCCGTCGAGCTCCATGGCCAGCACCACCGCCTCCGCACCCGGCCACATGCGGCCTCCTCCTCTGCCGTCCGCGCCATCTAGCTGCGCCATGCCCGATCTCCACGCCAGGGCCAACCCGACCCAAGCTGCTCCACCCCTCGCCCGTCCTCTGCCGCCCATAGCCTGCGGAACCGAGCAGCCCCGAACCATCCTCGCATGACCAGCAGCGCCTTTTCCATGGAGCACTAGCTCTGTTGCGCGTCCTGAGCACCACCGCAGGTGGCCGCCGCACTGACCACCTTGGGTTGGCGCTGTACACTGTTGCTGCCTCTGGGCATCTTCACTTCCGGAGCCCGAGGACGCCTTCGTGGTTTCGTCAAGATCCTCTCCGAGCAAGCGAGTGACTACGGTGATCGCCAAGTACCCCCTCGGATCGTCAAGTTCGACTACACGGGAACGACTACATCCGAGGTGGATAACGACAAGTACCCCTACGCGCGAAGACGCCAAGTCCGTTTCGGGATTCTTCAAGTACCGCTACCGTCGACCGAACATCTCGAAAACGTGTACCACTCACGTCGACCCTCGAAGACCCGTGGACCCCGAACATCCACGGGACATGAGCGACTACTTCGAGGACGGGATGTACCACTACCATCGAACATGAGCGTCTACTTCCCCTACGTGGTATGCGACTACCATCGCGAGACCGCAAGTACCACGACAACCCGAAGGATTCGGACCCGTCAAGTACCTCTTGAAACGAGCGTGAAACACTACTTCCTCTACCGTCGCCGTGTACCACTACTTCCCTCGGCGACCCGTGAGCGTCTATTTCCCTCTCTGAAACGCTTTCCGCCCGAGCGCGCGCTTGAAGGTATAACCACCGAGATGACCGACCGTGATCGAATCATCCTTGCGATGCCCTCTTTGCCATGCCACCGTTCCGTGGGAACCCGTGTCGGAGCACCCACCATCCTTGCATGACTCGCTTCCGTCACACCTTCTTTTTCACCGGTATCTCCGTGAGCTACCGGAACCGATATGTTGCCGTGGCACCATTTTTGGATTCGTTGTCGTGGCACCCCTTTCTTCCACCACGGTGACACAATGCTTCATAACATGCTCTTGTCAACATTTTCATAAAAATTGCATAAACCGTGCACATGTCATCCGCATCATGATAACAACATTTAAATGTTTAAAATTGTTGTTTGCATTAATTTGCTTAAATGTCATGCTAAAATGATTTATTTCATAACTAAATAACCGTAGCTCCATTTTGAATAAATTATATATGTAAATGTGGTAGAAAAATGCCTAGTTTAACATGGTAGCATTACTTTGCATGTTTAACAACTCTAAAATATGCTTTAGGTCAGATCAGAACCGAATCCATAATTTGCATATGGGGTTTTTCCGGAATTGTTGTTCGTTGTTTCCGGCCTCATTTAAACTTGCCTAAATAGGTAGTTTCATTATGCTTCACCTATTGCCATGTTTAACAACATTTAATATTGTTGGGTAGCCTAAACAAGAGTGAACTAAATAAATGTTGTGAAGTTTCGTCAATATGCAATTCGTTGCATATTGAGCTCCACTTAATTTGTAGGATTGTTTGTGCATATTGCCATGCCATGCCTCATTAAACCGGACATGCATCATACTTGTTTGTGCATCATGACATGTTTATGTGATGGTTGTTTTACTATGTTGTTTGCTTCTTTCCGGTTTGCTTCTCTCGTTAGCTTCGGTTTCGTTCCGGAGTTGTGAGGATTCGTTCGACTTCGTCCGTTTGTCTTCTTCATGGACTCGTTCTTCTTCCTTGCGGGATTTCAGGCAAGATGACCATACCCTCGAAATCACTTATATCTTTGCTTGCTAGATGCTCGCTCTTTTGCTATGCCTATGCTGCGATGCCTACCACTTGCTATATCATGCCTCCCATGTTGCCATGTCAAGCCCCTAACCATCCTTTCCTAGCAAACCGTTGTTTGGCTATGTTACCGCTTTGCTCAGCCCCTCTTATAGCGTTGTTAGTTGCAGGTGAAGATGAAGTTTGTTCCTTGTTGGAACATGGAGATGTTGTTCCTTGTTGGAACATGTTTACTTGTTGGGATATCACAATATATCTTATTTAATTAATGCATCTATATATTTGGTAAAGGGTGGAAGGCTCGGCCTTATGCAGTGTTTTGTTCCACTCTTGCCTCCCTAGTTTCCGTCATACCGTGTTATGTTCCCGGATTTTTGCGTCCCTAACGCGGTCGGGTGATTTATGGGACCCCCTTGACAGTTCGCTTTGAATAAGACTTTTCCAGCAAGGCCCAACATTGGTTTTACCATTTGCCTCACCTAGCCCTTTTTCCCTTGGGTTTCCGGAGCCCAAGGGTCATCTTATTTTACCCCGGGCGGTGCTCGTCGTGAGTGCTGGTCCAAACTGTCGACCGCCGGTGTACACCAGGCAACTCGGGGTTAGCCTACCGGAAGTTTGGACAATCCGGTGTGCCTGAGACCGAGATATGTGCAGCTCCTATCAGGATTTGTCGGCACATCCGGGCGGCTTTGCTGGTCTTGTTTTATTGCTGTGAAATGTCTTGTGGCCGGATTCGAGACTGATCGGGTCTTCCGGGAGAAGAATATCCTTCGTTGATCGCGAGAGCTTATCATGGGCTAAGTTGGGACACCCTGCAGGGTTTGAACTTTCAAAGCCGTGCCAGCGGTTATGTGGCAGATGGGAATTTGTTAATGTCGGTTGTAGAAAACCGAAGTGGATCTTAACTAAAATACACCAACAGCGTGTGTAACCGTGATGGTCTCTTCTCGGTAGTCCGGAAGTGAACACGGTGTTGGAGTTATGTTTGGCGTAAGTAGTTTCAGGATCACTTCTTGATCATAGTTGTTCGACCGTGATTTTGCCTTCTCTTCTCGCTCTCATTTGCGTATGTAGCCACCATATATGCTAGTCGCTTGCTGCAGCTCCACCTCCCTTCCCTGTCTTACCTTTAAGCTTAAATAGTCTTGATCTCGCGGGTGTGAGATTGCTGAGTCCCCGTGACTCACAGATACTTCCAAAACCAGTTTGCAGGTGCCGACGAAACCGTGCAGGTGATGCATCCGAGCTCAAGGAGGAGCTCGATGAAGATCTTGTTCTTTGTGTTGTTTCGTTTGAGTTGATCGAGAGTGGAGCCAGTTGGGACGATCGGGATCTGTGTAGCATTTGGGGTAGTCTTCTTTTATTTTGGTTCCGTAGCCGGACCTTTGATTGTATCTGTATGATGTAATGTTTTACCCATGTATTGTGTGAAGTGGCGATTGTAAGCCAACTATGTATCTCTTTCCCTTATGTATTACATGGGTTGTGTGAAGATTACCTCACTTGCGACATTGCTTTCAATGCGGTTATGCCTCTAAGTCGTGCTTCGACACGTGGGAGATATAGCCGCATCGAGGGCGTTACATTCCTCCTCCTCGGCCGTAGCCTCGATCGTTGCGGTCGGGGCATCGACCCATTCTCCCTTCTCGCACGGCTCGGAGCTCTTGACATTCGTTGGTGTTGTGGGTGTGGAGGTCGTGGTACACACAGTACCGGTTGCCCTTGGAAGACTCGGGCTGATATCTAGCTCGCTTGGTGTCTGGTTCTGCCGCGAGCACAGCAGCCCCCTTGCGCTTCACGTCCTTGGACTTGGACTTCTTCTCTTCTGGGTCTGCGGCTGACAGCTCGAGGAGGGAAAGGCGTCCTTCCTCAGCCCTGGCGCACTTGGTCGCCAAGTTGAACAACTCCAAGGATGTACATAAATCTTCATGCATCGCCAACTCCTCCTTCATCTTGACGTCTCGCACACCGTCGGAGAAGGCTGAGATGATGGCCTCCTCGGTCACCTTGGGAATCTTGAGGCGTGCGTTGTTGAAGCGCTGGATGTACTTCGCAGGTCTCCCCAGCTGCTGCTTGATGCGGCGCGATGTCGCTCACGGCAGGAGGCTGGTCACGAGTACCTTGGAAGTTTGCGATGAAGCGGGTGCGCATCTCATCCCAGGAGGAGATCGTGCCAGGAGCCAGGTTCAGGAGCCAGGTGCGGGCCCCGTCCTTGAGTGCCATGGGAAACCAGTTCGCCATGACCTTCTCGTCCCCGTTGGCGGCTTTGATGCCCAGCTCGTAGAGCTGAAGGAACTCCGTAGGGTCGGCCGTGCCGTCGTAGCGAGGAGGCAGGTCTGGCTTGAACTTGCCGGGCCACGCGACGCTGCGCAGCTCGGTGGTGAAGGCGCGGCAGCCTGATGTGGCCACGGGAGGCCTTTGGTGACGAAGAGCCTGGTCTTGCGGGTCCCCATGCGCTGCCGCTGGGAGCAGCGCGGGGACTTGGCGTGCTTGAGCAGGAGCGCGGTCGAGACGAGCCGACGCAGGGAGCACGCGGGTAGCTTCTTGGGGGCGAGGGACCTCTTGACAGCTCCGCTCTTGCTGCGCTGGCGCCGGACGGAGTGGGTTCCGCCCCGGGGCCACGCGCCTTGGGGCCAAGGCGCCTTCTTGAGGGGGACGCGGCTGAGGCGCCCCTGGAGCTTCATCACCCGCGCAGGGCGGGGCGCGGTGCAGCGAGAAGGACGGCGCGGGGGAGCCCCCTACGGCGCGGACGAGCTCGGCGACGCGGTCGAGCCACTCTTCGTAGACGTCGTCGACAGGGCGGTAGCGCAGGAGCTCGTTTGCCGCGATGAGCGCAGCTCGAGCCTCCATGGGCGCGCGGAGCGCGCGAGACAAAGAACCAGCTGGGGCGAGTGAAGGAGTAGCGGTGCGGCCGTGTCGCCTCATGGACGGATGCTGGGATGACGCTTGCTGCTCGTTCCCCATCGGGCCAGTGGCGGCGTTGATGGCGGGCGACGGGGAACGGCGGGGGCGGCCGCCGACGGGGGCCGTCTGGGCGACGCGGGTAGCGAGAGCGGCTCGGCGCTCGGCGCGGGCCCGACGAGCGTTTGACATGGATGCGATGGGTGGCGAAGAACAGGGCGGTGGGAGACGGATTCCGGTGCACTCCTAACTGGCGCGCCAAATGTCGAATTTCGGGTTCCAGCAGACCCTCTAGGTTCGAACTCTCGGGTGCACGCGGAGATCTCACCCCCTACCTACCTACACCTCGCCGCCTCGCTAGGATCTAAACTATGAAAGGAACAACACAAGAGACACATGGTTTATACTTGTTCAGGCCACCATTGTGGTGTAACACCCTACTCCAGTGTGTGGTGTGGTGGATTGCCTCTTGGGCTGATGATGAACAATACAAGGAAGAACAGCCTCACGAGGGTCTGTTCTTGGCCGGTGCGATGAACTGCTAGGGGGAGTTCAGTCGCTTCTCTCTCTCTCTCCAGATTCCAAGGTGCCTCTAGCTCTGTGGGTGGCTAGTTCTATTTATAGGCAGAGGCCCTGGGCCTCTTCCCAAATATTGAGGGGGAAGGGCGCCATTTTGAAGGGGAACATCTAGTACACTTATCCTGACTAAAGTTGGTCCTCTCCTATCAAAGGCTCTGGTGGTGACGCCGGCTTGGGATCCTCGATGACTTCCTTCCTGCCGTTGCGACGGTCTTGGTCTTGTTGCACCGAAACGGGTGCCTTTGCTTGATGCTCTCGCCTGCGCTTTCCCCCTTTGCACCAAAGAGGAAACGAGGACATCAAGGCTGGCTGGCGCCCGCTGGCGCCTTTGGTCGTCATGGCTTGCGTCATGGGCACCTCGTGAGGTACCCCGCCTTGATCTCTCCGCCTCCTCGCGAGCCAACCTGGCGAGGCCGTGCCTGAGGAAGCTTCCTGTCGTCCGCCCCGCGAGGCTTGGCCCCTCGCGACGGTCTTGAGCTTGTGCTATTGAAGATGGGCCGTGCTGGGCCACCCCTTGAGCCACGCCGCAGGCCGCAGGCAGGCAAGTCTGGGCACCCCCGTTCCTAGAACGCCGACAGTCTCCTTAGCTAGACTGACCGGTTTGTCGTCAGTTCGGACATGGCTGGTTGGCTTGTCAGCATGGCTTTTGGTGTTAACTTCTACTTGTTCAGCAAAGAAGTCGTGGTCTTGAGGCGGTGGATCATTGAGCATGGCGTCAGCATTGGTTTCTTCAGGATCTGGAGTTTTTTCCGGTTCAACAACCATATTATCATCGGCCGACTTAGTTAACCGAGCCTTTTTGCTGGGTCTTGGCTTGGCACTGAGAGAAACAAATATAAAAGATCAAGATATTGTGTCAAGCATAAGGCATTGAAACTAAAAATTAAAGGTATGACTCACCCAGGAACCATTTTGAGGGGTGGAAGCTTTGTGGCTGATGACTCGCCAGAAGATGAGTGGGAAGAACCCTGATAATTTGAATCAGACGGGTTAAGTGGCTGACGGAAACAACCCGTCTTAGGGCAAGTAGTGTCAAGAGTGTAAGACACCTCTGATCGGTGTTTCCGAACCGGAGTATTCGATAAACCGGCGGAGGTAACTACCTGGCCACTGTGCCGGGTTGTGCGACGAGCTTCGTGTTGCTGCATCTTCAAAAGAAAGTTTGGGTCCAAGTAAGCAAGGGGGTGAGAAAATTTTAATTTCCGTTTTGCTTGACGGATTTTTGTAGGCAGAGGATCTGAATCGGAGGAAAGAATGATTACCTATACATCGTCAGCTTGACTGCCTTCAGCGTCGTCCTTATAATAATCATTGTCAATGAGGTGTATGAAAAATGAACCAAGAGAGTCAAGTTCTACCTCTGAGTCCGGATTAGCTACATCGGCATCAGCATTTGCATCGGAAGATGCAGTGGTCCTTTTCTTGGCAGGTTTTTTAATAACCTTGGTCTTTGGGCGAAGTGGTTTTGCCGGTTTGTCTTGCGGTTTTGCCGGTTTATCTTGTGGTTTTTTATTCCAGAACGGATCATCACCCTGTCAAAAATAGACAAACTTTCAGAGAATATTTTTGAAAGAAGCAACTTACGGCAAAGAGGTTATATAATTCTTACAGCTGGCGGTTTGTTGGAGGTGCAGAAGGGACTTAGTCCGGTCTGGCCGCAGACGGCCTCCGGTTCATTCAACATTTTCTTGACAGCCTCAGTAATTTCAGCCTCTGTCAGTTGAATATTAATGTGCCGTTGAGGGTCGGCCAAACTCCCTGTGTATTCACACATCAAACCAGGGCGCCGGCTTGAGGGTAGAACGCTCCAGCCGATCCAGCAACGAGCAAAATCAACACCTGTTAAACCGTTTGCCATAAAGGCTCTAAGCTTCGACAATTGTGGGGCATAGATGGCCCTTTCCTTTGCAGTTAACCTCCGAGGAAAAGGATGTGTATTGCAATGGCGGTGAGGGCGGTAACCCGGCAAGGGGTTTTCATCAGTTGGAGATGTATCTTTGCAATAAAACCAAGTCTGGTTCCACTCTTTGGGGTGACTGTGAAGCTTGGCATGAGGGAAAGTGACTTCCTTCCTTTTCTGAACCGCCATTCCGCCCAATTCAGTATTGGGTCCATCTGTGAACTCTGTGCGACGGTTTAAATGAAAGAAATCTCTAAACAATTCAACTGTAGGTTCCTCTTGCAGATAAGCCTCACAGAAGACTTGAAAATGGCAGATGTTGGTCACAGAGTTTGGACCGATGTCCTGAGGGTGAAGCTGAAAACTAGCCAGCACATCTCGAAAGAATTTTGAACCGGGAGGGCTAAAAGCTCGACCCAGATGGTCAACAAAAACGACTACCTCTCCGTCCTTGGGTGTAGGAGGATTTTCCGGGCCAGGCGCCCTCCAGTGGATGACATCTTTCTTGGCTAAAGCGCCTGTTGCGACGCATCTGTTTAACTGATCTTCAGTGACCCGAGAAGGAACCCAGTTGCATTCATAGACTTGCTTGTCCATTGCAATGAGAAGCTGAAACATGATTATTGCCGGTTTAAGATTCACAATGGACAGCTATGAAGCAGTGCAAGGATATATGCATGTTGTTAAACCGGAGGTTGTTATTGGTAAATCGGAGTCTAACAATGGAGAAAGTGCAAAGATAAATGCATTGGCGGTTCAACAGGGGACTAATGGTATTTACTGGGTCATCATTTTATAACGGGATTAAACTGCCTAATCTGATATTGAAGATACAAGTCTAAAGATGCGTAAGTGAAGGAAAAACAAGTTTCACAGCTTGGCATGGTAATTTCAGATCTGCCTTGCCTTGGAAAATCAAAATATATTCTGACCTAATTTCAAGTGCTTGAAGAGTTCAGCAAGTTCAGATGAGTTTTATATCAGACAGATGCCCTAAAAAGGAAAAAGGAGTTTCAACTACAAGGGCACTGGAATATATCAGATCTAACTAGTCATTGGTATTACTGAAGAGGAACAAGGAAGAACAGCTCGAAGAACTACGAAGAACACTGAACTCTAATGTTGGATCTCGAGTGAGGATAAGAGGAACTTACTGGTGCTGAGGAAGCATCGGAGGATCGCCGCGGTTCTCTGGTGCGGTCAGGTTGATGCAGCGGCCGTTGTTGAGGCAGAGGCGAAGGTTGACGGCGGCGACAGAGCTCGAAGGTCGGTTGGCACGAGGAAGAAGACGATGCGAAGAGGTATGGGGGAAAAAAGTGAAAAGGACCCCTCAGCCTTATTTATAAGGTGAATGGATAAGTGGCAGGCGCGAGAATCGAGGAGCCCGAAAAATGGGATCTGTGACAGCTCTATTGCTTTGATTGTCGGAGACCCATTAATAAAGATAGGTTATGCGATGTTTTAATAGCAGATGACGTCATGGCTGTCGGATTTCGGGTTCCGGCAGACCCTCTAGGTTCGAACTCTGGGGTGCACGCGGAGATCGCACCTTCAACCTACTTACGTCTCGTCGCCTCGCAAGGATCTAAACTACACAAAGAACAACCAAAGGGACATGAGGTTTATACTAGTTCGGGCCACCATTGTGGTGTAATACCCTACTCCAGTGTGTGGTGTGGTGGATTGCCTCAGAGGCTGATGATGAACAATACAAGGGAAGAACAGCCTCTCGAGGGGCTGTTCTTGAGCTGGTGCGATGAACTGCTAGGGGAGTTCAGTCGCCTCTCTTTCTCTCTGCTAGGGTTCTATCTCATCCCTTCCTTTCGTCCCCTTGCCTTGGTGGTGGCTACCTCTATTTATAGTGGGAGGCCCTGGGCCTCTTCCCAAATATTGAGCGGGAAGGGCGCCAACAATTGGCCATTTTGAAGGGGAACATCTGGTACACTTATCCTGACTAAAGTCGGTCCTTGCCTGCCAAAGACTCTGACGGCGACGCCGGCTTGGGCTCCACGATGACCTCCTTCCTGCCATTCTGCTGGTCTTGGTCTTGTTGCCCCGAAATGGTTGCCTTTGCTTGATACCCTTGGCCTGCGCTTGCCTCCTTTGCACCAAAGGGGAAATGAGGACACTGCGCGGGCTGGTGCCCGCCTAGCGCCCTCGATCGTCATGGCTTGCGTCATGGGCACCTCGTGAGGTACCCCGCCTTGATCTCTCCGCCTCCTCGCGAGCCAGCCTGGCGAGGCCGTGCATGAGGAAGCTTCCTGTCGTCCGCCCCGCGAGGATTGGCCCCTCGCGAGGGCCTTGAGCTTGTGTTGATGAAGATGGGACGTACGGGGCCACTCCTTGAGCCACGCCGTAGGCCGCAGACAGGCAAGTCTAGGTACCCCCGTTCCCAGAACACCGACAGTAGCCCCCGGGCCCAAGGCGCGCCTGGACTTGGCTTAGCAGAGAAGCGAAGGGGAAAGTGCGAACCGCCGTGGGCCCCAACAGCCTGCGGCCTTGGGCACCGCGTGGCGGTTTATTGGACATAGGCGTCCCTGCTTCCCCACGACGCCCTGGCAATTGCACGAATTGACAAGAGAGCGGTACCCGTCTAGGCTTTACCTTCTCTAGTCATTGCCCTGATCCCCTTTCTCGCTCCTATCCTTCCTGCTTCTGAAATCCCCAGATCTACTCCAACCCTGCGCCCTAGCAAGGCATGGTGCCTCGCCAGACCCCGGCCGGAGCTTCGTTCTCGCCCGCTTTGGACTCCCCGAATGTGTCGGATAAGAGCCTTGCCGGGCGCGCCAGATGATGGTGGCGCAAGGCAATGACGGGGCGGCAGTGCTCAAGATTGGCTCCGCCCTTCTCGAGGACCAAGGAAGCACCTTCTACCCGCTCTTCGTGAGCGCCATTGCCGCCGGTCTGGTGCCTCCCTTTTCTGAGTTCCTCTTTTCTGTCCTCCGCCATTACAAACTGCAAGCTCTGCACCTCCACCCCAACTCTGTTCTTCTCCTGGCAATCTTCACCTACTACTGCGAGGCTCATGTCGGGGTGCAGCCCTCAGTGGCCTTGCTGCGCCATTACTTCTACCTCCGGGTCTCTCGCGGCTCCATCACCACGTGCGTGAGCTTTGTCGCGTATGGCAGCTCCAACGCCATCTCGAAGCCCGGGAAGAGCATTGAAGGCTTCAGGAGCAAGTGGGTCATGGTGGATGCTGGGCGCATCCATCCCCGGCTGATTCTGCCCACAGAGCAGCCCAAACCCATCGACGCTTGGTCTCGTGCGGAGCTCATGGATTCTCGCGCGAAGTCAGTGCTGGAGAAGATGGACGCGGACCTGTGGCCGGGCAACATGGCGACGGCGAAGCTGACCGGGGCGTCGCTCCCGAGGGAGTTCCTGGAGAACCGGGTGGCCCCGCTTCGGTAATACTCGCTCCCGCTGGGGAGGCCTCGCCCGAGCCCCGCAGTCTTGGCCGACGAAGATCTGGCCGTGTTCCTCCAATCTTTGGTCGGGGGAGATGTGGCGAGGCTGGAGGGTGCTCCAGTGCCCCTGTTCCTTCGAGATGATTGGGAGCAGGTGGTGAACTCCATGCCCGCTTTCAACGGGGACGGGCCTGTGCCCACGGAGGTTCCAGAGGACTCGGCGGCCCTGGCGACGGTGAACGTGTCCTCCGGCGACTCCAGCAAAGAGGAGGAAGAAGAGGAGCGGGAAGAGGGGCCCGATTCCGAGGCGACCGACGGGGAGTCGAGAGCGCCCCTCCCTCGGCGCAGGTCCCGTGCTTTCCGCCTCTTGCCGGACGACGACGAGGATGGCAACGAGCGAGGTGGCGAGAGCTCGCCCCTGATCCCGAAGAAGGACAGGACGGGGTTGGTTCCCCGCGGGTCTGCTCTGGCTCCGAGGCGATCTGCAGACGCGCCTCCTGCTCCCGAGCCTCTTGAGGTTGATCCCAGCAGCCGTCTATCGGGCTTCAAGTTCGGCTGGAGGTTGCTTGAGCCTGCAAGTGATGACTAGTGAGTGCTTGATTCTCGTTTTGATTCTTGCTTCGTTGTTGAGGCTTGATGTCTGTATTCCTTGGCTAGGCCGGTGCCTGCGGTGAAAAAGCTGAAGGGGGCTCCTGAGGCTTCGTCCGGGGCAGCACCTCCATCCGTGGGAGAAGGGGACGGCAAGACGCGGGCCTCTCCTGCCCGGTCATCCTCGCGAGGCCTAGCGGGGCTAGCTGGGGCGAGCTTAGCCCCCATGGCCCAAGCGACTCCCGAGGTGTCCTTGCCAGGCGCCTCTGTGTAGGACCTTGAAGTATGTCTAAAGGGGGGGTGATTAGACTACTTGACCAATAAAAACTTAACCTTTTCCCAATTTTAGACTTTGGCGGATTTTAGCTATTTTAGAACAAGTCAAGCAATCTTCACACAATTCAAGCAAGCATGCAAAGAGTATATAGGCAGCGGAAAATAAAGCATGCAACTTGCAAGAATATAAAGGGAAGGGTTTGGAGGATTCAAACGCAATCGGAGACACGGATGTTTTTGTCGTGGTTCCGATAGGTGGTGCTATCGTACATCCACGTTGATGGAGACTTCAACCCATGTAGGGTAACGGTTGCGCGAGTCCACGGAGGGCTCCACCCACGAAGGGTCCACGAAGAAGCAACCTTGTCTATCCCACCATGGCCGTCACCCACGAAGGACTTGCCTAACTAGCGGTAGATCTTCACGAAGTAGGCGATCTCCTTGCCCTTACAAACTCCTTGGTTTAACTCCACAATCTTGTCGGAGGCTCCTAAGTGACACCTAGCCAATCTAGGAGACAACACTCTCCAAGAAGTAACAAATGGTGTGTTGATGATGAACTCCTTGCTCTTGTGCTTCAAATGACAGTCTCCCCAACACTCAACTCTCTCTCACAGGATATGGATTTGGTGGAAAGAAGATTTGAGTGGAAAGCAACTTGGGAAAGGCTGGAGATCAAGATTCATATGGTTGGAATGGAATATCTTGGCCTCAACACACGAGTAGGTGGTTCTCTCTCAGAACCGGTAAGTTGGAAGTGTAGGTTTGTTCTGATGGCTCTCTCCATGAATGAAGAGGAGGTAGAGGGGTATATATAGCCTCCACACAGAATCTAACCGTTACACACAATTTACCAAACTCGGTGGGACCAAATTATCAAACTCGGTCGGACCGATTTAGTAAACCTAGTGACCTTTAGGGTTTTCGGTGGGACTGACATGCATCTCGGTAGGACCAATTTGGTTAGGGTTAGGGCATAACGTAATCTCGGTGAGACCGATTACACAAGCTCGGTGAGACCGATTTTGGTAATTAGTTAACCAGAGAGTTGGTCAGGTAAACTCGGTGGGACCGATTTGCTCTTTCGGTGAGACTGAAAAGTTACAAAAGGGAAACAGAGAGTTTACATTGTAATCTCGGTGGGACCGATTCACTCTTTCGGTTAGACCGAAAAGTTACGAAGGGGAAACAGAGAGATTACAATCCCATCTCGGTGAGACCGAGATCCCTATCGGTGAAACCGATTTGCCTAGGGTTTGTGGTAGTGGCTATGACATCTGAACTCGGTGGCGCCGGATAGAAAGAATCGGTAGGGCCGAGTTTGACTTTGGGTTTAGGTCATTTGTGGATGTGAGAAAGTAGTAGAGGGTTTTGGAGCATATCACTAAGCACATGGAGCAAAAGTCTCATTAAGCAATACCTTGTCCCTTCTTGATAGTATTGGCTTTTCCTATAGACTCAATGTGATCTTGGATCACTAAAATGTAAAATGAAGAGTCTTGATCTTTTGAGCTTGAGCCAATCCTTTGTCCTTAATTTTTTTAGGGATCCACTTCATCATCCATGCCATGCCATTCATTGAGCTTTCCTGAAAAATTCATCTTGGAATAGTATTAGCTCAATGAGCTATATGTTGTTATGAATTACCAAAACCACCTAGGGATAGTTGCACTTTCAATCTACCCAATTTTGGTAATTGATGACAACATATAGATCAAAGCTTCGACAAATGATAATAAAATTGAAAAACATCGTCGCTTTGAGAAGTATGTGATAAGCAAGAGCTCCCTCTAAATTTGTGCATATCTTAAGATTTGCTTTGGGCTGCAAATGCACAAGAAATTAGGCTCATGGGTTACTTTTCCATGTCACATACATCTTGGTGGAGCGCTCAAAATAATAACGATTAAATACATGCACTCATCACCAAGCACAGTGAATGATCATATAAGGATAAATAAGATAATATCATAAAAGGCATAAGTGTAGCTTATGATCAAACACATGATCATCAATGTCTCACAGGTAATGCATAGTATCTCAAGCAATCAAACGCAAAAAAAAAAGATCAACCAAGAAGACAAGAGAGAACAAAAGCAAATCTCTCTCTCTCTCTCTCTCTCTCTCTCTCTCGATATGATCTATACATTTTCTCCCCTTTGGCAACAAGTTACCAAAAAGTTCCTAGAAAATGCATAGCACTATGTCGTCTCTCAGGCTTGGTCTTCTGGTGGTGGTGTAGACAGGACTCCAAGGATGAACGCATCAGTAGATGTGGTAGGAGCTGAAGTAGTTGGAGCTGGAGCTGGTTGAGCTGGGGCTGTAGCTGGAGCTGAAGTAGTGGCTCTAGTGTCTGGAGTTGGTACTGCGGCTGACCTCTGAGCTCTAGGCACTCTGGCAAATGCATCAGTCGTCATCTTGCCCTTCCTCTCCTGCATATCATCTTGTAATTGCTCCACAGCTGACTGAATCTCAGTCACTTTGACATCAAGATCATAGAACTTTTGTTCCATGATTCTCTCCAGGCTCTCCTGGTTTTGAGTTAGGGTGGCCAACCCCTTCTCAATCCACAGAGATGATGCTATTAAGTAGCCAAGCTGCTCCTGCTTGCTCTTCAGAAAGTAGTCAGATGCCTCTGCTTGAGTTGGCATCTTTGCAGCTTTCTCTTGTCTTGCCTTCTCCTTTCTCTCCTGAGCTTGCACTGATGATGGTTCATTCTTTGTCATGACAACTCGATTGTCCACAAAATCAGGATAGAGAACCATGTGTTCCTTATCCAAGAGATACTTTCATGTACCCATATTCGAGTTTATCAACTCCTGAATCTGTGGGGCATAACCACAACTTCTCTTCTGATCTGTTGTTGTCCTCTTTATTGTCTCGACTATGAGGCTCATGAGCTTGAATTTCTGAGGCACATCAAAAACATGAAGCAAATTGATTGCATGCCCTCTAATCATGTTATGGTCACCTGATTTGGGCAATAGAGTATGCCTTAAGATCCAGTTGATCGTAGGCAGCCCTGACAGCAGAAAATGGACTGATCCAAACTTGAAGGTCTCAATTGCATCATCTGGGATCTCCTTGTGCATGTGTGCCATTGAGTTATGATCCATTTTCTTCTTACCATAAATGTCCAGGTCATCCTCACTTTCCTTTGGGGCATTGATCAAACTTGCCCATTCCTCTATGGTAGACTGATATCTGGTTCCTTCTGACATCCACACTATCCTGCCATCTGGATAGAAATGTGCTGTGGAGTAGAATTGCATGATAAGTTCATCGTTCCAGTTGGTGAACTTTTGCCCAACAAAATCAGCAACTCCACAAGCACTGAAGCTGTCATATACTCCAGGGTAGTGTTCTGCGTTCTCCTTCATGTAGGTCCAGTTGACCCATCTCATATCACAAACTATGGGCTTCTTATCCAGCAAGACAGTCTCATAAAAGTCCTGCTGCTCCTTGGTGTGGAACTGTAACGCCCTCGATGCGGCTATATCTCCCACGTGTCGAGGCACGACTTAGAGGCATAACCGCATTGAAAGCAATGTCGCAAGTGAGGTAATCTTCACACAACCCATGTAATACATAAGGAAAAGATACATAGTTGGCTTACAATGCCACTTCACACAAGACATAAATAAACATCCATCATCAGAGTACACTCAAGGTCCGACTACGGAACCAAAATAAAAGAAGATACCCCAAAGCTACACAAATCCCGATCGTCCCAACTGGGCACCACTCATGATCATCAGGAAAAGACACATAGTAACGACCACGCCCTCGTCGAACTCCCACTTGAGCTCGGTTGCGTCACCTGACCGACATCATCGGCACTGCAACTGTTTTGGTAGAATCTGTGAGTCACGGGACTCAGCAATCTCACACCCGCGAGATCAAGACTATTTAAGCTTATAGGAAGGACAGAGTTGTAAGGTGGAGCTGCTGCAAGCGCTAGCATATATGGTGGCTACTTCGCAAAAGAGAGCGAGGAGAGAAGCAAAGCACGGTCGTGAAGCTAGTAGCGATCAAGAAGTGATCCTGAACTACTTACGTCAAACATAACTCCAACACCGTGTTCACTTCCCGGTCTCCGCCGAGAAGAGACCATCACGGTTACACACGCGGTTGATGTGTATTTTAATTGAGGTCAACTTCGGGTTTTCTACAACCGGACATTAACAAATTCCCATCTGCCTCATAACCGCGGGCATGGCTTTCGAAAGATAATACCCTGCAGGGGTGTCCCAACTTAGCCCATTATAAGCTCTCACGGTCAACGAAGGATATTCCTTCTACCGGGAAGACCCGATCAATCTAGGAATCCCGGACTACAAGACATTTCGACAGCAATAAAACAAGACCAGCAAAGCCGCCCGATTGTGCCGACAAATCCCGATAGGAGCTGCACATATCTCGTTCTCAGGGCACATCCGGATGAGACATCCTATGAGTAAAACCAAGCCTCGAGTTTCCCCGTGGTGGCCCCACAGTCTACTCGTTTCGGGCCAGCACTCGAAGGAGCACTGGTCCGGGGTTAAATAAAGATGACCCTCGGGCTCGCGAAAACCCGGGGGAAAAAGGCTTAGGTGGCAAATGGTAAAACCAAAGTTGGGCCTTGCTGGACGAGTCTTATTCAAAGCGAACTGTCAAGGGGTCCCATAAATCACCCAACCGTAAGGAACGCGAAATCAAGGAACATAACACCGTATGACGGAAACTAGGGTGGCAAGAGTGGAACAAAACACTGCATAAGGCCGAGCCTTCCACCCTTTACCAAGTATATAGATGCATTAATTATAGCAGATAAATATTGTGATATCCCCAACAAGTAAACATGTTCCAATAAGGAACAACATCTCCATGTTCCAACAAGGAACAAACTTCAACTTCACCGCAACTAGCAACACTATAAGAGGGCTGAGCAAAGCGGTAACATAGCCAATCAATGGTTTGCTAGGAAAGGATGGTTAGGGCTGACATGGCAATATGGGTGGCATGATATAGCAAGTGGTAGGCATCGCAGCATAGGCATAGCAAAAGAGCGAGCAACTAGCATAGCAAAGATAGAAGTGATTTCGAGGGTATGGTCATCTTGCGCAATGTTCTCGAGTTGTCGAATCTTGATCCTCGTAGCGTTCTCAACAAGTTCCTCGTTCACGCATCGCCTCCGGCTCTACCCAAAGCAAGAACACAAACAAAGGAACCACAATAAATCACGGTGCAATGCACAATCAACATGATGCAAAACATGACTTGATATGCGGGATGTGATATGCAATGCGTATCGCGCTCGGAAGGAAAATGATGAACCAGGCATCAACTTGGCAAACCAAGTATGCCACTGGAAAGATGAGATGATTTCGGTTGAAATCGATATAAAGATCACCGAATCGGATGCACGGTTTGCAAATGACAAGCAAAACAAGAATGGCACAAATCTGCCATTAACAGATGATACCACTTAGCAAGCAACAAGAAATTAAGCTACTGCACCCAAACGTACCAACAAAGTATATGGCAGTGATCTACACAAGATGCTTGACAAAAGATGAACACTGAGCTACGGCTAGTTCACATCATAACAGGTTCAAACAAGCATGGCAAAAGTGCACAAAATATCAGTCGGACATGGCAAAAACAGCATCGGTAGCAATGTTCAGAGCAACAAAACTACATGATACAGGAACTTATAATAGCAAAACAAGGCATAGCATGAATCTACTCAAAGCATAGAACAAAAGTCCCTTACTGACCATAAGCCAAAAAGGATCAGAAAATATAGTAACACCCATGTCAATATCGCAAGTTTCGTTAACAGATTCAGCAACATGGCATGTCAAAAACTGATAACAAGTAGGGATGTTTAAGAGCTCGATGCACTCACTACAGAGCCTTTCATGATAAACTAAGCATACATACATCAAGAAGACATGGCATAGAAGACATACATGGCAAGAACAATATCATAGCATATACGGATCAACCACAACAACCTTGGCAAAATTGAATAACATGTAAACAATCTGCCAGGAAACATTTGATAGCAAAAGTAGAGCTCGATTGACTCAAGCTATGGTACTCCATAATTGCAAACAAAGGAATGGATGGATAGAGCAAGACATGTAGAACAAAACATCCTTACTGAAGTATCTCAAAATATGCATGGATCTCTCGGTAGCATCAAGTTGACATGGCATCAAAATATCAGCAAAACAGAGCTGAAATCAGCAACATCAGGAAGCCTACTTTGCATGCTTGTGCTAGTCACCACATAGATCAAAAAATACATGGCATACACCCCTGGAGAGATGGCATGGCATATTACAAAACACATGTAGGACTCAAATTCATAGGGTGCACACATCAATCATAGCAAAAATAACAAAAGTGCAAGTTCTGTTAAGAAACAGAAACTAACATCACATAGCCCTCTTCCAACTGCATTTCGGGCATCAAGATGAGCTCAAATGAAAATGATGCAATGATATGAAATGATCTACTCTTCGAGGCGAACATTTTGATATATTATACGCGCAAAGTGGAGCTACAGATGCAAAGTTACAATGCGATGAAAAAGCCACAAAATAATCATTGGATGAAATACTTAGAAGAATTGAGGGGGGAAGAAAGTCAACGGGCTTCCGGATCCGATCGGGATCGGCCCGATCGAGGACGGTGGCGGCGGGCGGTTGCTCCGGGGCAGTCCGGCGAGGAGGAGGAGGCGGGCCGGGTCCGCGGCGAGGGAGGCGACGCCGGGGGAGCTGCAGGCGAAGCGCGCCAAGAGCGGGGGGCGGAGAGGACCGGTGGCGGGCGGCGACGGCGCCGCGCCGGCCAGGGCGGGCGGAGGGCTGCAGTCTGCAGGAGGCGAGGTGGCGGCGGGCTGGCCGGCCGGCCGGGCGGAGGAGACGAGGCGGCGGCGAGCCTCAGGCGCCCATGGGAGGGCGGCGCGGCGCGTGACCCGGCGGGCGGGCCGTGGCCCGCAGGGCACAGGCGCGGGGGGGCGGCGGTGCCCGTGGCACGCGCTGGTTGGTGCGGACGCGGGCGGCGGTTTCGTCCGGGCGGCGGGCGACGGTCCGTCTGGTAGCGGGAGGAGTTTTAGGGTTTGGGGAAGAAGACCGGATTTGGACGGGGAGGTGTTTAAATAGGCATAGAGGAGCTAGGAGAGTCCAAATGAGGTGTAGTTTTCGCCACACGATCGTGATCGAACGACGGAGAGCATGGAAGTGACTTAGATGGGTTATTGGACTATTTTGAAAGGTTGTTGGGCTGCAACTTAAAAGAGGCCTTTTGAGAGTCACGGTTAACCGTTGGAGTACCAAACGAGCTCCAAATGACCAAACTTGACGGTGGTCTACGGTGGTATACCGAGGCCACTTGACAAACCTCGGTCCATTCCGAGAAAGTTTAGTACCCGCTCAAGGAAAAACGTAAAAGGGGCCGCCGGGGGAGATAGGAGTGCCGGATTGCAAAACGGACAACGGGAAAAATGCTCGGAATCATGAGACGAACACGTATGCAAATGCGATGCACATGATGACATGATATAAAATGCATGACATGGACAAAATGCAAAAAGGAGAAAAACCCAACCACGAAGGGAATATCATATCACAATGCCGAAAATGGCAAGAGTTGGAGTTACAAATATGGAAAGTTACTTCCGGGGTGTTACAACACTCCACCACTACAAGAGGATCTCGTCCGAGATCTAGGACTGAAAGAACTCCTGATATTCGAACGGAGGTGATCCTTGCGCCCCCGGTGGCTTCTCGGTGAATGGTGTGACCACTTCACTTTCAGGAATTTGATTGACTTGTTGCGAGTCTTACGCTAGGTTTCTTCAAGAATAGCAACGGGGTGCTCATGATAAGAGAGATCTTCTTGAAGGTCAATCTCTTCGAAGTTGATAGTGCGTTCAGGAGTCTTGAAGCACTTGCGAAGCTGTGACACGTGAAACACATCATGCACATTTGCAAAGTTGGATGGAAGCTCAAGTTGATAGGCGAGATCGCCTCTTTTGCCAATGATCTTGAAAGGACCCACGTATCTAGGGGCAAGCTTCCCTTTGATACCGGGCGGCGAGTGCCTTTCATTGGAGACGCGGAGGTAGACATGGTCTCCGATTTCAAAAGCCACATCACGGTGCTTATCATCATAATAGCTCTTCTGGTGCGATTGCGCGGCTTTGAGATTCTCACGAATGACTTTGCACATTTCTTCTGCTTCTTTGATCAAGTCATTGCCAAGATGTTGGCGTTCACCTGTCTCAGACCAATTGAGAGGAGTACGACACTTTCTGCCATAGAGAATTTCGAATGGGGCCTTGCCCGAACTCGCTTGGAAGCTGTTGTTGTAGGAGAACTCGGCATATGGAAGACAATCTTCCCACTTCATACCGAAAGAAATGACACAAGCCCGGAGCATATCTTCAAGGATTTGATTTACTCGCTCAACTTGGCCACTTGTTTGAGGATGGAAAGCTGTCTTTGAAACGAATGTTGGTGCCCATGGCCTTCGAAAAGAATCCCAAAACTTGGAGGTAAAGATGCTGCCACGGTCTGAAGAGATCACTTGTGGAATGCCGTGCAAGGAGACAATCCTGGAGGTGTATAGCTCTGCCAACTGAGCTGCTGTGATGGATTCTTTGATAGGAAGAAAATGAGCCACTTTAGTAAGCTTGTCAATGACAACGAAGATAGCATCATTTCCACGCTTGGACTTAGGAAAACCAGTCACGAAGTCCATCTCAATATGATCAAACTTCCATTCTGGAATAGCAAGAGGTTGGAGGAGACCAGCTGGTCTTTGGTGTTCTGCTTTCACTCTTCTGCAGACATCACATTCATTCACGAATTGAGCAATTTCTCGCTTCATTCGAGTCCACCAATATGACTGCTTGAGGTCTGGTACATCTTCGCACTTCCGTGATGAATGGATAGAAGCGAATTGTGAGCCTCGCTCATAATGACTTTTCTCGAGATCACCCTTAGGAACCACAATCCGTCCTCAAAGAAAAGAGTATCTTTGTCATCAATGTGGAAGCACTTGTACTTGAAATGCCCTTGTCGATACCACGCTTCACCTTTTTCACCATGGTATCCAAGTTGAGCATCACGAATCTGATTTTCCAAAGTAGGAGAGACTATGAGGTTGGCAAGAAAGCCTTGAGGAACAACTTGAAGATTCAGCTTATGGAAAGCTTCACAAAGATCCGGTTGAAGGGCTTGAGAATTAAACTGCTGCGATAAGCCTTCCTGCTCAAAGCATCTGCAATGACATTGGCCTTGCCCGAGTATATTCAATACTTGGGTTGTACTCTTGAATCATTTCACCCATCGAGTCTGCCTGAGGTTGAGGTTGGGCTGAGTGAAAATATACTTGAGACTCTTGTGATCGGTGAAAATGTCCACTTTCCTTCCCAACAAGAGATGTCTCCACGTTATCAATGCATGGACAACTGCCGCCAACTCAAGATCGTGAGTGGGGTAGTTCTTTTCGTTGAGCTTCAATCTGGCGAGAGGTATAAGCCACAAATCTATTCTCTTGCATTAACACAGCACCGAGACCTTGAAGAGAAGCATCACGTAAAACTTCAAATGGCTTGGATTCATCAGAGGAGTCAAGACAGAGCTGTGACGAGTTTCTCTTTGAGAGTATTGAAAGCAACATCACACTCGTGATACCGTACATACTTCACATGCTTCGGAGAAGGTTGGAAAGAGGCTTTGCAATCTTGGAGAAGTTCTCAACGAATCTTCGCAATAGCTTGCAAGACCAAGAAAATCATGAGCTGCTTGACATTCCGAGGAGGTTCCCAATTCACAATTGCGCACACCTTCTCGGATTAACAGCGATGCCCTTATGGAGATGATATGACCAAGATAAAGCACTTCATCAAGCCAAAATTCACATTTGGAGAACTTAGCATAGAATTGATACTCTCTGAGCTTGTCTAGCACCAATCGCAAATGTTTGGCATGATCCTTCTTATTCTTGGAGAAGACCAAAATATCATCAAGATAGACCACCATGGCCATCGCCCACGAAGGACTTTCCTCACTAGTGGTAGATCTTCACGAAGTAGGCGATCTCCTTGCCCTTACAAATTCCTTTGTTCAACTCCACAATCTTGTCGGAGGCTCCCAAGTGACACCTAGCCAATCTAGGAGACACCACTCTCCAAGAAGTAACAAATGGTGTGTTGATGATGAACTCCTTGCTCTTGTGCTTCAAATGATAGTCTCCCCAACACTCAACTCTCTCTCACAGGATATGGATTTGGTGGAAAGAAGATTTGAGTGGAAAGCAACTTGGTAAAGGCTAGAGATCAAGATTCATATGGTTGGAATGGAATATCTTGGCCTCAACACATGAGTAGGTGGTTCTCTCTCAGAACTGGTAAGTTGGAAGTGTAGGTTTGTTCTGATGGCTCTCTCCATGAATGAAGAGGAAGTGGAGGGGTATATATAGCCTCCACACAAAATCTAACCGTTACACACAATTTACCAAACTCGGTGGGACCGAATTATCAAACTCGGTCGGACCGATTTAGTAAACCTAGTGACCGTTAGGGTTTTCGGTGGGACTGACATGCATCTCGGTAGGACCGATTTGGTTAGGGTTAGGGTATAACATAATCTCAGTGAGACCGATTACACAAGCTCGGTGAGACTGATTTTGGTAATTAGCTAACCAGAGAGTTGGTCAGGTAAACTCGGTGGGACCGATTTGCTCTTTCGGTGAGACCGAAAAGTTACAAAAGGGAAACAAAGAGTTTACATTGTAATCTCGGTGGGACCGATTCGCTCTTTTGGTTAGAATGAAAAGTTACGAAGGGGAAACAGAGACATTACAATCCCATCTCGGTGAGACCGAGATCCCTATCGGTGAAACCGATTTGCCTAGGGTTTGTGGCAGTGGCTATGACATCTGAACTCGATGGCGCTGGATAGAAAGAATCGATAGGGCCGAGTTTGACTTTGGGTTTAGGTCATTTTTGGATGTGAGAAAGTAGTAGAGGGTTTTGGAGCATATCACTAAGCACATGGAGCAAAAGGCTCATTAAGCAACACCTCATCCCTTCTTGATAGTATTGGCCTTTCCTGTAGACTCAACGTGATCTTGGATCACTAAAATGTAAAATGAAGAGTCTTGAGCTTTTGAGCTTGAGCCAATCCTTTGTCCTTAATATTTTGAGGGATCCACTTTCATCATCCATGCCATGCCATTCATTGAGCTTTCCTGAAATATTCATCTTGGAATAGTATTAGCTCAATGAGCTATATGTTGTTATGAATTACCAAAACCACCTAGGGATAGTTGCACTTTCACTCTGCCGCAGTCGTCGGGGCACAGAAGGTCCCGACTCATGGTGTTGTGGTTACGCTGCCGTCTTCTCCCCCACTCCGCCTACTGCCATCTCTCCGACTCCTTCTACTGTCCTGGATCGTGCTGCTGCTGAACTGGACCGGCTGCGGAAAGATCTTCTGGGCGCTGACCGTCGCTTGGTGGCCGGGCGCCTGGAGCTGGCCTCTGGCTGGGTCCGTTCTGATGCTTCAGTCCGAGCGGCGCTGGCTCAGACCGCGACGGCTTGCGACGAGGAGAAGCAGGCCGTCCTTGAGGCGAAGGCCGCTCGCGACGCTGCCTTGGGTGATGTTGTGGACGTTCGGGGTCACTGCAAGGCGCTGGAGAGCGAGCTGCAGGGCCTTCACGACCAGCTCGCCAAGGAGGCCCGTGAACGCCAGGAGAAGGAGGAAGACATGAAGGCTCGTGAGGCGGCCGCCAAGGACCGGGATGCCAAGCTTGATGAGCACCATGGCTGCTTAGGTGTGCTGGAGCAGGCGTTGGAGGCGAAGAAGATCGAGCTGGATGGCAAGGCGCAGGTCCTGGCCGAGGACCGCGTGGCCTTCACGAAGCTGGAGGAGAAGGCTCGCACCTTGCTGAAGTCACTTTATGACAGCCGCCCGAGAGCCAGGCTGGCGGCGCCGAGGACGGCCCTGCTGTTGCTTCCTTCCTGGTCCGCGCCCTCGAAGATGTCACCTTGGCCTTGGCCCAACGGCCGAGGCCGAGGCGCGTCCTTTTTCCAGCGCTACTGACGCATCTTCACCCACGTCTACCTTCGTGATCCCGATGTTGACCTTGATAGCCTGCTGGAGCCCGTGAGCGGCGAGCTTGCCGCTGTCGCTGCTGAGGCCGTGAAGGGTCGAGCAGAGGCTTTGCTGGCGAAGTTCCGGGCCTTCAGCACCAAGCCAAAGCGAGGCGCTGCCGATCCTGTGGCTCCACGAGGCGAACCCGCCCAGCGCAGCTCCGCCGCCAGTGACGGTGCTGCCGAAAAGGGACCCCTTCGTGGCTCCTGTCCTGCTTTCAGCTCCTGCAACATGCCTCATGCCTCGTGGAGGCGTTTAGACTTGCGTTTGGCGTTGTGAAAACAGTTATGGACTGTAATATTTTCTTTTGAATTCCTTGAGATTTGCGCTTTTCCTTCCTACTTGCTTATGTTCTACGTCAAGAAAGCCCGCCTCACAAGCATACCTCAATCATTGCTAGCCCCGACCGAAACCAGGACGGGACCAAGGAGTGAGGGGCTACGTGACAAGTTAGGCTCCTGAGTCGCGATGCTCAGTAGTCCCCCTTGATGCACGAACAACAAGTAGGGAGGTGAGATGTATGGGTGAATTTACCGTTCTACGTCGGCAGAGCCCGGCCCCGCGCATACCTCAACCATCGTTAGCCCTTCGGAACTAAGGGGTGAGGGGCTACGTGACCAGTTAGGCTCCTGAGTCGCGATGCTCAGGAGTCCCCCTTGACGCTCAAACGGCCTTCAGACCTTGGCTCCGCTCGGGAGAGATGTCGCGACGAACCAGGCTCGAGGGCCTGGCTGGGTGGCGTGCGTCTGGCGTGACCTGTGCGTAGCCCGTGCCAGCCCTCACACGCACTCCCGAGGGGAGGCGCACGATGAGGCCGACATTGAGCTCTGGCTCCCATAGGTTGATGCGGGTGGGGCCAACCTCGCTTGTTTATCACCAGCGAGAGCATAGCGCTCAGATGTGTACGGGCATAGCCGCCCTCGGCAGTGTCGCCAGCCAGCGCAGAGCATGGTGCTTCCATTGGTGATGGGAGGGGCTCCCCTCCAGAGGAGCCCCGGGCGTGTACAGCCCATACGACGACACGTGGCTGGCACGTAGAGCCATGAGGTGTATCTGGGCACCCGTGAGCCAGCTGGGACTCACGGGCCCTACCTCAAGGCGGGTTGCGCTGCATCTGGCCTTTACTTGTAATGTGTTCCTGCAAATTTGTTAGATGTCGGCGCCCACGCCCCGGGTCCCGCCCTCGAGCGAGCTCAGCCGTTCTTTGGTATGCTGTGTCGCGATGTCGTGGACAAGGCTGAGCGTGAGGGTGGAGAGCCAGAGGAGCCCATGAGTCACGATGCTCGGTACCCCCTTTAACGTGCAAGCGGCCGACATGAAGGAAGAAGGGTGCCGTGGGCAGGCATCAAATAACGATCATGATGGGTCAAACGCACGACCCGAATAAACGCAAGAGGGATACACGCCACTGTCTCTGGCCCGGGTGGCTTGGGGATATGCAGCCCGAGGGGCGCCCGCAATAAGGTAAACTAGGAACATGAATCAAAAGGGATACATGCCGCATGGACGGACCCACGCGGCCTGGGAATTATGCAGCCCTGGGGGGCGCTCCCAGCTGAAAATGAAACTCGAAGGATGTCACCTGATAACATTGAAGATGAAGGGATGCTGATGTAGCGGACAGCGTGCGCTGCGGAAGCCGATCTTCACGAGCCCCCATGCCCAGGAGCCTCGGGAGGCTCCGGAGGCACTGGTGGCTCCTCGCGGACCATCTCCATCTCCGCCAGGAATGCGGGACGCCTGGCCACTTGAGCCTCCAGGATGCTCCTCAAGAGGCGCTGGCACGCGGCAGCCGCGTTCGGCAAGCCGTAAGGCATGCGAACATAGCTGTGGGGTGGACCTTCACAGTGCCCCACGCGTGAGGGCCAGAGGCGCTCCTGAGAGGCGGCTCGGTTGAGCCCTGGTATGTTGATGCAGACGCGCAGCCCTCCATCCTCGCCTGGATGGGGAGCTACGGCGGTGGCGCGGCTACCACTCATGACTCTTTACTCCTGCAGCTCCTGAATGATCTTGCTGACGAACTCCTGAGGGTTTGGCCCTCCTTGCCTTGCTCCTTCCTGAGGGAAACGTGCTTTGAAACACACCTCCAAGTGGTGCCCGAGCGCCTCCCTCGTAATCATAGCAAAGTCGGTGGCCCTCCAGGACAGAGCCCTCGAGCCTTGCTCGAGGAGGGCGCCGGGCGCGCCTTCCTATGCGACAGAGGGAGGTGCCACCTGAACAGGCACGGACCCTGAGGGGCCTGCCTCCCGAGGGGTCGGGCCAGACGATGTCTTCTTCTTCTTAGGAGCTGCCTCGGGAAGCCTCCCGCTCCTGTGATCTGGGTCTTCAATTGATGCGGCTTGGAAAGCATGCTCCAGAGAACACACAGCGTCTCTCTCTTCACAAGGCACCGTGATGACTCCACCGCTTCCTGGCATCTTGAGGATGTTGTAGCCGTGATGAGTCACGACCATGAATTTGGCCAGAGCTGGGTACCCGAGGATGGCATTGTATGGCAGGCGAATGTGAGCAGCGTCGAAGTCAATGAGCTCGGTGCGGTTGTTGTCGCGTGTCCCGAAAGTGACAGGAAGGCGGACCTGCCCTATCGGAACTGTGGAGCCATCAGTGACTCCGGAGAAAGGCTTGGTTGGCTGAAGCTGATTGTATGGCACTTGGAGATTGTTGAATGTCTCGACGGACAGGACATTGAGCCCTGCTCCGCCATCGATGAGGGTCCTGGTGACCTGCACATTGCTGATGGTTGGGGAACAAAGCATCGGGAGGACTCCGACTGTGGCTGCGCACTTGAGCTGATCCGCTGAGCTGAATGTGATGGCGCACGCTGACCACCTGAGGGGGTGTGTGGCTTCGAGCCTGGGGAGGACTGCATTCACTTCACAGACGAACTGCTTGAAGATGCGCTGAGATGCTGGGGCTTGAGCTCCGCCCAGGATGCAAGCGATTGCGCGCGACTCCTAGAAGCCCCCAGCCCCCTCGTCCTGATGATGGTCTTCATTTCTCCCTGGCTGCGGTGGCAGAGGAGGGAGACCTGCGTTGCCTTGTGGGCGATCCTCGCGAGGCTGATCCCTCCAGCCTCCCTCGCGAGGCGGGTCCCTCCAACCTCCCTCGCGAGGCTGGTCCTGCCAGCGGTCCTCGCGAGGTCGGTCACACCACCCTTGGCGAGGGCCATGGTCTTCCCATTGTCCTACACCTCTTCCTCCTCCTCGGCCATAGCCCCAGTCGCTGCGCTCGGGGCGTCGGCCGGCACGCACGTCTCGCACGGCCCTGAGCTCTTGGCATTCGTTGGTGTTGTGGGTGTGGAGGTCATGGTACATGCAGTACCGACTGCCCCTGGATGACTCAGGCTGATCCCTTCCTCGCTTGGTGTCCGGCTCTGCTGCAAGCACGACAGCCCCCTTGCGCTTCACGTCCTTGACCTTGGGCTTCTTCTCTTCTGGGTCGGCAGCCGGCAGCTCGAGAAGGGAAAGGCGTCCTTCCTTAGCCCTGGCGCACTTGGTCGCCAAGTTGAACAGCTCCAGGGATGTGCTCAGGTCTTCATGGATCACGAACTCTTCCTTCATCTTGACGTCACGCACACCGTCGAACAAGGCTGAGATGATGGCCTCCTCAGACACCCTGGGGATCTTAAGGCGAGCGTTGTTGAAGCATTGGATGAACTTTTGCAGGGTCTCCCCGATCGCTGCTTGATGCGGCACAAGTCACCATGGCGGGGCCGATCGCGGTGCCTTGGAAGTTGGCGATGAATCGGTGCGCGATCTGGTTCGTGGAGGAAATCGTGTTAGGAGCCAGTTCAGAGCCAAAAGGGCACCGCCCTGAGCGCCATGGGAAACCAGTTCGCCATGACCTTCGTCTCTCGCTGGCGGCTTCGATGCCCTGCTCATAGAGCTGGAGGAACTCCGCAGGGTCGGCCGTGCCATCGTAGCGTGGGGGCAGGTCTGTCTTGAACTTGCCCGGCCAGGCCACGCTGCGTAGCTCGGCGGTGAAGGCACGGCAGCCTGCAGTGGCCTTGGGAGGCCTTTGGTGACGGAGGGCATGATCTTGGAGGTCTCCGTGCGCTGCCGCCGGGAGCAGCGCGGGGTCTTGGCGCGCTGGAGCAGGAGCGCTGGATCGTGGCGGGCAAAAGGGAGCACTCGGGCAGCTTCTTGGGGACGACGGACCTCTTGGCAGCTCTTCTCTTGGTGTGCTCATGCCGGACGGAGTGGGTTCTGCACAGGGGCACGCGCCTTGGGGCCAAGGTGCCTTCTTGAGGGGGAGGCGGCTGAGGCGCCCCCGGAGCTTCATCGCCCACGCAAGGCGGGGCGCGGTGCAGCGAGAGGGATGGCGCAGGGGAGCCCCCAGCGGCGCTGACGAGCTCGGTGATGCGGGCGAGCCACTCGTCGTAGAGGACGTTGACGGGACGGTAGTGCAGGAGTTCCCGTGCAGGAGCAACGCGGCATGCGCGTCCGCAGGAGCGCGACGGGCGTGGGACGAAGAGCCGGCTGGAGTCAGCGACGGGGTGGCGGTGCGGCCTTCCCGCCGCACCGAAGGATGCAGAGACGATGCCTGCTGCTCATTCTCCGTCGGGCCGGTAGCGGCATTGACGGCAGGCGACGGGGAACGGCGGGGGCGGCCGCCGACGGGGGCCGTCTTGGCGACACGAGCAGCGAGAGCGGCCCGACGCTCGGCGCGGGCTGGAGGAGCATCTGACATGGATGCGAGGGGCGGCGAAGAGCAGGGCGACGGAAGGCGGATTCCGGTGCACCCCTACCTAGCGTGCCAAATGTCGGATTTCGGGTTCCGGCAGACCCTCTAGGTTCGAACTCTGGGGTGCACGCGGAGATCGCACCTTCAACCTACCTACGTCTCGTCGCCTAGCAAGGATCTAAACTACACAAAGAACAACACAAGGGACACGAGGTTTATACTGGTTCGGGCCACCATTGTGGTGTAATACCCTACTCCAGTGTGTGGTGTGGTGAATTGCCTCAGAGGCTGATGATGAACAATACAAGGGAAGAACAGCCTCACGAGGGGCTGTTCCTGAGCTGGTGCGATGAACTGCTAGGGGAGTTCAGTCGCCTCTCTTTCTCTCTGCTAGGGTTCTATATTTCTTTGCTAAAGCGCCTGTTGCGACGCATCTGTTTAACTGATCTTCAGTGACCCGAGAAGGAACCCAGTTGCATTCATAGACTTGCTTGGCCATTGCAATGAGAAGCTGAAACATGATTATTACCGGTTTAAGATTCACAGTGGACACCTATAAAGCAGTGCAAGGATATATGCATGTTGTTAAACCGGAGGTTGTTATTGGTAAATCGGAGTCTGGCAATGGAGAAAGTGCGAAGATAAATGCATTGGCGGTTCAACAGGGGACTAATGGTATTTACTAGGTCATCATTTTTTAACGGGATTAAACTGCCTAATCTGATATTGAAGATACAAGTCTAAAGATGCGTAAGTGAAGGAAAAACAAGTTTCACAGCTTGGCATGGTAATTTCAGATCTGCCGTGCGTTGGAAAATCAAAATATATTCTGACCTAATTTCAAGTGCTTGAAGAGCTCAGCAAGTTCAGATGAGTTTTATATCAGACAGATGCCCTAAAAAGGAAAAAGGAGTTTCAACTACAAGGGCACTGGAATATATCAAATCTAACTAGTCATTGGTATTACTGAAGAGGAACAAGGAAGAACAGCTCGAAGAACTACGAAGAACACTGAACCCTAATGGTGGATCTGGAGTGAGGATAAGAGGAACTTACTGGTGCTGTGGAAGCAGCGGAGGATCGTCGCGGTTCTCTGGTGCGGTCAGGTTGATGCATCGGCCGTTGTTGAGGCAGAGGCGAAGCTCGACGGCGGCGGCAGAGCTCGAAGGTCGGTTGGCACGAGGAAGAAGACGATGCGAAGAGGTATGGGGGGAAAAAGTGAAAAGGACCCCTCAGCCTTATTTATAAGGTGAATGGATAAGTGGCAGGCGCGAGAATCGAGGAGCCCGAAAAATGGGATATGTGACAGCTCTATTGCCTCGATTGTCGGAGACCCATTAATAAAGATAGGTTATGCGCAGTTTTTAATAGCAGATGACGTCATGGCTGTCAGATTTCGGGTTCTGACAGACCCTCTAGGTTCGAACTCTGGGGTGCACGCGGAGATTGCACCTTCAACCTACCTATGTCTCGTCGCCTCGCAAGGATCTAAACTACACAAAGAACAACCCAAGGGACATGAGGTTTATACTGGTTTGGGCCACCATTGTGGTGTAATACCCTACTCCAGTGTGTGGTGTGGTGGATTGCCTCAGAGGCTGATGATGAACAATACAAGGGAAGAACAGCCTCGCGAGGGGCTGTTCTTGAGCTAGTGCGATGAACTGCTAGGGGAGTTCAGTCGCCTCTCTTTCTCTCTGCTAGGGTTCTATCTCATCTTTTCCTTTCGTCCCCTTGCCTTGGTGGTGGCTAGCTCTATTTATAGTGGGAGGCCCTGGGCCTCTTCCCAAATATTGTGCGGGAAGGGCGCCAACAATTGGCCATTTTGAAGGGGAACATCTGGTACACTTATCCTGACTAAAGTCGGTCCTCGCCTGCCAAAGACTCTGACGGTGACGCCGGCTTGGGCTCCACTATGACCTCCTTCCTGCCGTTCTGCTGGTCTTGGTCTTGTTGCACCGAAATGGTTGCCTTTGCTTGATACCCTTGGCCTACGCTTGCCTCCTTTGCACCAAAGGGGAAATGAGGAAACTGCACGGGCTGGCGCCCGCCTGGAGCCCTCGATCGTCATGGCTTGCATCATGGGCACCTCGTGAGGTACCCCGCCTTGATCTCTCCGCCTCCTCGCGAGCCAGCCTGGCGAGGCCGTGCCTGAGGAAGCTACCTGTCGTCCGCCCCGTGAGGCTTGGCCCCTCGCGAGGGTCTTGAGCTTGTGTTAATGAAGATGGGGTGTACTGGGCCACTCCTTGAGCCACGCCGCAGGCCGCAGGCAGGCAAGTCTGGGTACCCCTGTTCCCAGAACGCCGACAATGGCGATTTATCATGATCCTGGAAAGTGACGTCATGGCGGTTTACAAGATTTCTGTGAAGATGATGATGCATTGAGGATTGACATGAACCAGTTCAAATCAATCTGGGGCCTAATGTTGGGGATATTACTACTAGGTGTAAACCGGCCAGGAGAGGCCGGGTTAACCCCAAAGCCGATTTAAGGCCTGTAGACATAAACCGGTATTGATATGTAAACTTGTGTTCTAAGATAGAAAGAGCAGAGACCGAGCCGGACATGTTTATGAGCCTGCCTCGGGATTCTGTAAACCGACGGGCGTCAACCCATGTATATAAGGGGACGACCCGGCGGCGGTTTAGGATAATAGACAACAACTCGATACTCAGGCAAAGCGTATTCACTCCCTGGTCATCGAAACCCTAGCAATTCCACAACAACTGGATTAGGCCTTTACCTTCACCGCAAGGGGCCGAACCAGTATAAACTCTCTACGTCCCTTGTCCGCTTTAACCCCTTTAAGCTAACCCGTAGCGATGGCTCCACGACTAAGTCCTTTCCCTAGGACATCTTCCGTGACAAAACCACGACAACTTGTGACACATATGAATGTACTCAAAACTCCAAGCTAAGCAGTCCTGGATGTTCCTGGATTTTATGATACCATATTGGTTTTTGCTAATCCTTTTCACCACTTCTTGTTGTGCTCTATTGGCCAGTAGCTTGGTAGTTATCTTTAATAGGCATACTGACAAGTGAAATGGGCTTGAAATCATTGGGGTTATCAGGGTTTTCCTTTTTGGGAATGAGAGCTATGAAAGCACAGTTCACAGGTTCCAGGGAAATTTTCTCATTGTAGAAATCATCAACAAACTTGTATATATATTCTTTGATAATGTGCCAAAACTTTTTCATGAAGAGACCATTAAAACCATCTGGCCCAGGAGCTTTGTCATTAGGCATGTGTTTAATGATGTTATCAATTTCCTCCTTAGTGAAGATGTTGTCCATAGATTCATCAATCTGTATCAACGCAAGATGATCAATATTGAAGAGTTTATTTGTGTTCTCAGTTATACCAATCCTCTCCTTAAAAGATTGCCAAATAATAGCTGCCTTTTGATCATGATCATATACTTCTATGTTGTCAGTGTTTTTGAGGAAAGTGATGTAATTGTGTCTAAAAACCCGAGTGGCAAAAGCATGGAAGAATTTGGTGTTTTCATCTCCCAGATTTGCCCATCTTATGTTTGCTCTAATCCTCCAAGATTTCCTTTTTGCCTCCAACAGTTTGTTGGTGTGAGTGATAAGTGCTTTCCTGAAATTCCTCTCAGTTCTTGAAAGTTGTCTTTGGTCCTCAATCCCATCAATCAGCTTAACATAGAAACAACAATTTTCAATAGTTTTCTTTAGCTGTGAAATTTTTTTGCTCCACGATTTCAGTCCTTTTCTAACAGCTTTAAATTTTGCCACCAGGTTTTTAGCAGAATCAACATAGTGCATGCTATTTTGCCTGTACTTCTCCACAGTTTCAATAAAACCATCAAACTCTGTCCAGAATTCTTCAAACCTGAAGATATTGCTTTTAGGGATATTGCTGTCAATTTGTACTTTGATGGGAACATGATCTGAGGAGATTTTTGCCATAGGGAAGGCCGAAGTGTTTGGATGATCATTAATCCAATCAGAGCTGGTGAATATCCAATCCAATTTCTCTAGTAGGGGGCATTCTTGCATATTGCTCCATGTAAATGATCTGCCCTTGAGTGGGATTTCTATCAGGTCCAGATTAATGATAATAGAGTTGAAAGCCATCATGCTGTTATGATCACCTCCCACTTTGTTCCTGTTTTCAGGAGCCCTAATGAAATTAAAGTCACCAAGGAGCATCCAATATTTACATGCTGATATATTCAAACCTATCATCCATGTAGTGATTTCCAGTTTCCCCTCTTCTATATTTGGGCCATATACATTTGTGAAGTACCACTTGGCATTATCCATAGTAGATATAAATTCAATGGTGATATGGAAATAATTCATAGAGATAATTCTACCTGAGAAATGGTTGCTGTTCTAGATAGTAATAATGACACTAGATGATCCAACTGATGGATAGTATGCATATTGATTGAATCTTTTTGGATAGAATTATTTTAAGTATGATATGTCAAAATGTTCACGTTTAGTCTCCTGAAGAGCTATCTCCCGTTTGTCATCAAACATGCATTGTTCCCTCTCGGAACCATGAACCTTCTAGCGAGTTTCTCCGGTTTGTGAGGGGTGTGTGTCCAAACATTCGTCAAACATGCCAATTTCTTTACCACATCATCTTGGTGGCATGACATTAAATCAAGCAAGGTTTCATGTTTTTCTGATCATTTTTTTATTTTTTGGAATTAAAATGCCATGGCACTCCATGCATGTGCCCATGCCTTGAGACCAATATGTTCGAAAATTCCTTCTAGTTCACTGCACATGGAATTAACTCGCACACAAGTACACAAAAATATGATTTTCCAAACCGTTATGGTTAGGCGTTGCATGTAGATGTAGCTCAAATTTGAATTACGGTCATTAAATGGTTAGAAAATCACTTAAATGTCTTTTAAAAGGTCAAATGACCCCTGAAAATTTCCATACTTTAACATGGCAATTGTATTAGTGCACGTTAAACGTAGGAAAAAAATTTGAAGGCCGTAAGAGGAAGCTATCTCCCGTTCGTCATCAAACATGCATTGTTCCCTCTCGGTACCACAAACCTTCTAGCGAGTTGCTCCGGTTTGTGAGGGGTGTGTGTCCAAACGTTCGTCAAACATGCCAATTTATTTACCACATCATCTTGGTGGCATGACATTACATCAACCAAGGTTTCATGTTTTTCTGATATTTTTTTATTTTTTGGAATTAAAATGCCATGTCACTCCATGCATACGTATGCATGTGTCCATGTTGTTAGACCAATATGTTTGAAAATTCCTTCTAATTTACTGCACATCAAATTAACTCGCACACAAGTACACAGATATGATTTTTCAAACCGTTTTGGTTAGGCATCGCATGTAGATGTAGTTCAAATTTGAATTTGAATTACGGTCATTAAATGGTTAGAAAATCACTTAAATGTCTTTAAAAGGTCAAAAGACCCCTAGAATTTTCCAAAATTTCACATTACAGTTGTAGTAGTGCATGTTAGACGTAGAAAAGATTTGAAGGCCGTAAGAGGAAGCTATCTCCCGTTCGTCATCAAACATGCATTGTTCCCTGTCGGAACCACGAACCTTCTAGAGAGTTGCTCCGGTTTGTGAGGGGTGTGTCTACAAGCTTTCGTCAAACATGCCAATTTCTTTACCACATCATCTTGGTGGCACGACATTAAATCAAGCAAGGTTTCATGTTTTTCTGATCATTTTTTATTTTTTGGAATTAAAATGCCATGGTACTCCATGCATGTGCCAATGCCTTGAGACCAATATGTTTGAAAATTCCTTCTAATTCACTGCACATGGAATTAACTCGCACACAAGTACACAAAAATATGATTTTTCAAACCGTTATGGTTAGGCGTTGCATGTAGATGTAGTTCAAATTTGAATTACGGTCATTAAATGGTTAGAAAATCACTTAAATGTCTTTAAAAGGTCAAATGACCCCTAAAATTTTCCAAATTTAGTGCACGTTAAACGTAGGAAAAAAATTTGAAGGCCGTAAGAGGAAGCTATCTCCCGTTCGTCATCAAACATGCATTGTTGCCTCTCGGTACCACGAACCTTCTAGCGAGTTGCTCCGGTTTGTGAGGGTTTGTCGGCGTTCTGGGAACGGGGGTCCCCAGACTTGCCTGCCTGCGGCCTGCGACGTGGCTCAAAGGAGGCTCAGGACGGCCCAACGTCATCAACAAATGCTCAAGACCCTCACGAGGGGCCAAGCCTCGCGGGGCGGACGACCAGGAGCTTCTCAAAGCGGCCTCGTCAGTTGGCTCATGAGGAGGCGGAGAGTTCAAGGCGGAGTACTCGCGAGGTGCCCATGACGTAAGCCATGACGACCAAGGGCGCCACGGCGCCAGCCAGCAGCAGGCCCTGCTTTCCTCTTTGGTGCAAAGGGAGCAAGCGCAGTAAGAGCATCAAGCAAAGGCATCCGCTTTGTGCAACAAGACCAAGACCAGGCCCAACGGCTGGAATGCGCCATCGTAGAGCCCAAGCAAAGGCCATCACCAGAGCCTTTGGCAAGGCGAGGACCAACTTTAGTCAGATAAGTGTACCCGCTGTTCCCCTTCAAAATGGCCAATTGTTGGCGCCTTCCCGCTCAATATTTGGGAAGAGGCCCAGGGCCTTCGTCTATATAAGTAGAGCTAGCCACCATAGTAGGGCCTCTTCTCCGGCCCGGCATTAGGAATCCAAGGAGGGACAGAGAGACCCGATCCTCAAGCTAGAGCGACGGGATACCACTTAGCAGTTCATCACACCCACCAAGAATAGACCCTCGCGAGGCTGTTCTTCCCTGTATTGTTCCTCAGTAGTCCAAGAGGCAATCCACACACCACACACTGGAGTAGGGTATTACACCACGATGGTGGCCTGAACCAGTATAAATCTCGTGTCTCTTGTGTTGTTCTTGCGATTCGGCGAGGTACGAGACGGTGGAGGGTTGGATCTCCGCGCACACCCCAGAGTTCGAACCTTAAGGGTCTGCCGGAACCCGAAATCCGACATTTGGCGCGCCAGGTAGGGGTGCGCCGGAGTCTGCCTTCTGCCACCTCGTGTCCCGTCGCATCGTCATCACCATGACCGCCGACCAAGCGGGCAACCCAGATCCTTGGGCGGCGTGGCCCGCCCACGCAGATCCGATCGCCTCGGGCGACCCCGTGCCCCAGGCAGCTCGTGGTCCGCAGGGCGCTGCGAGCCGCGGGCGACGCGGACAGGCTTCGACGGCTCTCACACCGCGGCAGGCGCGGTCAGCAGCAAGAGCCTCCAACCACGCCGCGACCACATCACCGTACACCCGCCGGGAGCAGGCGAACTCGAGGACCGCGCCCACAGTGGCCCGAGAGCTGCTGCAGTGCAGGCTGGTGGAGAGCGGCCGCGACGTGCTGCTGGAGCGAGTGGCGGAGCTCCTGGGCTTCGCCGCCTCGGCGGCTCGCCCCTTCTGCACCCAGCTTCCATCTCCGGCCAAGGGCGGCCCACACGGGTTTCCGCGCTACCAGGCTCCTCAGCTACTCCAACACTGGCGGGCTGTCAGTGTCGGGCGGCGGCGGGTTGCCCCGCCCGCCCGCTGGAGAAGAAGGACTCGACGCAACTCACGGCCTCGGTGGACGCGCGCCACCACCCCACGGCGGGCGCATCAAGCAGAGCAGCGAGGCACGCTCAGCACTACGGCGTGGCCTTCGGGACGACGGTGCCGGAAGAATACGTGCCCCATATGATGGACCAAGGGCACCCGCATGAGGGAGAACAAGACTCGCTCCTCAGCCCAATCTGGGGGGATGAGGCGCCAGAAGCCGCGCTCTTCCAGGAGTCTCGAGACGGTCCCACTGGTCACGCCGGGGGCGACGATTATCGGGTACCGCTACTTCCTCAAGAGCAAACATACGCTAACCATAGGTCGCAGGAGGTACAGGTCGCCACGACGAGCGGCTGCCCCGCTCCCGCGGTCTCCTACCCCTCGGGAGGGGGGGCGCAGGGGTCTGCCGGAGAGGGGCAGAGATCCGACATCACCACCGCGGTGTTCGAACAAGGCGTTCTCGGAGGTAGGCCCTCTGCTGGGAGGTGCCTCGGGGCCTGCCTCAAGCGGAGGACCCGTGGTCGTCCGGGAACTGGCTGGCGATCGCTCTACCCCACCGGCGCGCCCCTGTTTCCGGTCGTCGTTGGTGGCACTAGAGTGTGGCGCAAGCGGGGCCCTCGCTGGCGATATGAAGCAAGGCCTGTACTGTGAAGAAGGCCCAAGGCTCGTGAAGCTTCGCCGCCTGTGACACTCTCACGTAATAATGAGTGGGGCTGTACACGCCCCGGAGTCTCAGGGGTGCCGGCCTCAGGCCATGGGGCTCCCTCCTATGCCCAGTAGCAGCACTTTGCTCCGCGCTGGTGAGAAGACGTCCAAGACTAGACTAGGTGCCTGACGCGGTTTTTTTTGCTTTCATTGGTTTTCCTTCTGGCTGTCGTTTTTCCCTGTTGGATTTAAGTTGAATTTGAGTTCGAAGATTTGCGCGTATCCGGGGAAGGGGTGCTTAGTCTCGCTCGAGCAAATCTCTCGCTTTGATTACAACTCCGCCTCAGCTGCCTCCCTCATGAGCCCCTCATGAGCCGGGCCAGCCAAGCCGGGCGCGTAGCCCAACTGTCGCCGCCGTCCCTCCGGAGGGTTTTTCCTGCAGGTCCTACGGATTCGATCAGTAGACACTCAGATCACCTCAGCCTCCCACAGGCTATCTCGGGGCTCGTACGAAACTAAGGTAAACCATCCAACTAGCGCGCCGCTTAGCCAACCACTTGGCGTGGGAGTATGGGCGATGTAACACCTGCTAATACGAAGAACACAAGTTTTACATAAGGGGCTCCCCCTCCCAAAATGCTCTCACCTACATCAGGTCAAAACCTAAGTTATATTCATGCAGGGTAATGGAACAAGGACAATACATGATCAGTCGGACAAATCCCCTAATGCATCCTCAGGAGCACCTCCCGAGCTGTTGCTGGCGTCGCTGGCCTCGCCGTCACTGTCTGCGTGATCGTCGGGGGCGTCTGGGCAGTTCACCACGCCGCCCTCATCGGCGGCCACGACCACGCCGCCGCTATCCGGCGAAGTCTTGGACGAGGGCATCCACGTTGTCTTCCACCCAAGGCGCCAGTCGCCCGGACGGCTTGGGGAATCGGGCGATGGCTGCGTCAAAATCGAAGTGAGGGTCCATGTCCCGGAGATGGCTGAAGACATGAGAGAAGGCGCGCCCGAGCAGCGCGCGGCTCCTCTCCTCCACCAACTTGTCGGCCCTGACCGATCAAGCCCCAGCCGCGCCACCACGCCGATGAAGAACCAAGGTTGCCGGCGTAGTTAACCGCGTGTGGCGCGCCTACTGCCGCCTCGCAGATATTGTCCAAGGCTGCGTTAGGTCTCTCCCAGAGCGTGGCGAGCATGGGACCATGCTCATGTTCCAGGATTCGCCACTGACGCATCTCGTCCGCATTCTGGCGCGCTACGGCCTCGGACTCCTCCACCCGTTGGCGAAGAAGGAGCGCCTCGGCCTGAGAGGTGGTGGACTCCCTCTGCGCCACCTCGAGGGCGGCCCAAGAGCATCGGCCCGCCGCCGCCTCCTCCAGCTTGGCCTCAAGGCAGCAGTCCTGCCTCAGCCTCGGCCTTGATCAACCCCAACCGCTCCTCAAATTCGGCCGAGGTTCGAGCGCCACCGCCACTCGGCGTCCGACCTGCTCCATGACGCTGGCTTCCCGTGCTGCAACCTCATCCTCCGCCCGCCCGCCAAGCGCCCTCGCTCTCAAGCGCTCGATGCTGCTCGGGCGGCTTTAAGCGTCGCCGCCACGCTCGAGCTCCGCCGAGTCGCCGGAGGCCACCTTCATCGACGCAAGGGCTGCCTCGCGCAGCTCCACTTGCACCTCCAACGAGTGACACCGGGCCAGGAGTTCCCGTGCCCGCTCCTCCGCCGCCTCTTGCAGCCTGTTAGCTGCCCGGGCCTCCTCGACAGCCCGAGAGCAGGCCTCCCGAGAGGCTGCCAGCGACGCCTTGGCCTCTTCATCATCAAGATCGCTGGCGGCGCGCGCGCAAGGCGGCAGCGCCCTCCAGCTCAGCGCCTCTATGCGGCCAGCGCAGGCCCTCGGCCTCAAGGCGCGCTGGCCCTCGCCGAGAAGCTCTTCACCAAGAAGGCTCATCGCGTCGGCCGCCCTTCAAGAAATCTTTTGCGGGCGCGGCGCCCCGGCAAGGCTACAAGACGCCCTCCACACCATCGACCGCCCAGACACGGGCGCCGAGCCACGAATAAACACTCCCCTCCGGCAGGGGCTGGGGCTGGCACCCTCGCGACGGCCGGGCGCGCCGCGCCGTAAGCCCGCCCGAGCCAGCCCATCCCAGCATAAGGGGTGCAGAAGCGCCAGCCAATCGCCGCCCACGACCAGCGAGAAGCCCACGGCAGGCTAGCTATGCCTCGGGAAGGCTCATGAGGAAGGATCGCGAGGCGCCAGGGGCCACGACGTGCCTCGGGACGGCTCACCTCCTGGTCGCCTCACCACAAGAGCTCCACCGCTTGGAGCACTCGAGGATCGGGAGGGGCGGCCGGGAGGACGGCCCTCACCCGCCTCCATGAGCTCGGCAGAAGGGACTGCAGGCAAGGATCAAGACGAGCAGCAGAGGAATCAGGAGCTGGAGAAGGGAAGGCTTACTCATTAGTGGCGGCACTTCCCTCGCTCAACAGACGACAAGGGTAATCATCGCCCAGGGCCTCCCTTCTCTTCCGGAGGGCCTCGAAGTTCACGCGGAAACGACCCAAGATTTGAGCGCAGGGATCAGCCTGCGGTGAGGGAGAAGCATCAAGTCGGCATGCGTCAGGGGCGCCTGCCTGACGCGCGCTGCTAGTCGCCTCACCAATAGAAGCAGCACGGGCCTTCGGGGCTCTATCCGCGGGCGCTGCGGGCGGCTGCCTGCCGCCCTCGACCGCAGCGGCATGAGCCTCAGGAGCTGCCCCCTCACGAGCATCGCATGGCGCTGTCACCCCGACGGGGGTCCCTTCGGCCTCTGGCGGCTCGTGCCTCCCTGCTCCGCCACTTTAGGAGGAGCCGCCTTGGCCTACTAGAAAGACTGTCACCACCACTGGGTTCTCGCAACGCCCCTGGAGACCAGCGGGGCGCAGCCCCCATTCATCGAAGATAGGCATCTGGTTCACCAAGTCACCCCTGTTCCGGCAGAGGTACAGCAAGGCCCCTTCATGCCGGATGCCACCGGGGTTAGGATCGCCAGTCAGGACCAGGAGCACTTTCCTTAGCGCTTCTGGCATCAGGTCTTCTTCCTGGAGCCTCATACGATCACCAGGCCTGCGTAAGGCCCACATCCGGTGGGAATGGCGTTGGAGAGGAGCAACGCGGCGCATCAGGAACTCCTTCACCACCTTGGGCGCTGTCACAGCAAGTGACCTCAGAAACGCGAAGCGGCGCCAGACGAAGATAAGACGGGGGCTCGAAAGCGTCTCCTGGCCCCAGCCTGAATTGGGGACAGCAGCGGTTGGCTCGATAGCAGGTGGTCCGGCACCCCCACATCCACGTACAACCACCTCTCATGGAACTCAGCCACGGGCGGAGGCAGGCTGAAGTCAATCCCTGAGGCCGCTGTCTCGGGCGTGGCGACGAAGCTCACGCACGCCAAGCATTGAGTGGGATCGACAAGGCGCAGAGAGAAGAAGTGGCGCAGCAAGGCAACCGAGGGAAGGATGCCCATCATTGCCTCACAAACGAAGGCAAAGACCGAGAGGAGAGTAATGGACTCAGGACCCAGATGCATCATGTGGATCTGATAGTGGGAAAGCACGGCATTGAAGAAATCAGAGAAGGGGGAACCAGCCCCGCCCACAGGGCATCAGCAAAATACCGGACCTCGGTGACTATCCTGTCGATGGCAAAGTGGGACGCGGGCCAGGCCGTCGTCCTCCCGCATTCGTTGAAGGAGGTGGCCAGAGCCGAACTGACCTTGCGCAAGCCCTCCAGATTGAGTATGATCGACGGGTCGACAATAAGGCCGCCGGGCGGCGGCGAAGCGAGGCGAAGAGGTTTTTCCCTTTCCCTTCTTCGTCGGAGCCATGGCGATCGAAAGGGGGAAGGGGAGATTTGAGATTGGATTGGGAATGGAAGCTGGAGTTCGAGAGAGGGAAGAACTGGAGCGCACAAACAGCAGAGAGGAGAACGGATGTGTACAGCAGCGTGTCCGCCTAGCAAGGCACGAAATAAGGAGGCGTGGGGGAACAGTGTCGCCCACGTCCAATCAACCGCCACGCGTCGCCCAAGACCGCAGGTTGTTAGGGCCTGCGACGCTTCACACTTGCCCTTTCGCCTCTCTGCTCGGTCAAGTTCGGGCGCGCCGTCGGCCCGGGGGCTACTGTCGGCGTTCTGGGAACGGGGGTCCCCAGACTTGCCTGCCTGCGGCCTGCGACGTGGCTCAAAGGAGGCCCAGGACGGCCCAACTTCATCAACACATGCTCAATACCCTAGCGAGGGGCCAACCCTCGTGGGGCGGACGACCAGGAGCTTCCTCAGGTGCGGCCTCGTCAGGCTGGCTCATGAGGAGGTGGAGAGTTCAAGGCGGAGTACCTCGCGAGGTGCCCATGATGTAAGCCATGACGACCAAGGGCGCCAGTCGGGCGCCAGTCGGGCGCCAGCCCGCGCAGCGTCCTCCCTTCCTCTTTGGTGCAAAGGGAGCAAGTGCAGGCAAGAGCATCAAGCAAAGGCATCCATTTCGGTGCAACAAGACCAAGACCAGCCCCAACGGCTGGAATGCAGTCATCGTGGAGCCCAAGCGCGGCCATCACCAGAGCCTTTGGCAAAGCGAGGACCAACTTTAGTCGATAAGTGTACCGCTGTTCCCCTTCAAATGGCTAATTGTTGGCGCCTTCCGCTCAATATTTGGGAAGAGGCCCAGGGCCTTCGTCTATATAAGTAGAGCTAGCCACCATAGTAGGGCCTCTTCTTCGGCCCGGCATTAGGAATCCAAGGAGAGAGAGAGAGACCCGATCCTCAAGCTAGAGCGACGGGATACCACTTAGCAGTTCATCACACCCACGAAGAATGCACTCATGAGGCTGTTCTTCCCTGTGATGTTCCTCAATAGCCCAAGAGGCAATCCACACACCACACACTGGAGTAGGGTATTACACCATGATGGTGGCCTGAACCAGTATAAATCTCGTGTCTCTTGTGTTGTTCTTGCGAGTAGTTCTAGGTCCTTGCGATTCGGCGAGGTACGAGACGGTGGAGGGTTGGATCTCCGCGCGCACCCCAGAGTTCGAACCTTAAGGGTCTGACGGAACCTGAAATCCGACAGGGGTGTGTGTCCAAACGTTCGTCAAACAAGCCAATTTCTTTACCACATCATCTTGGTGGCATGACATTACATCAACCAAGGTTTCATGTTTTTCTGATATTTTTTTATTTTTTGGAATTAAAATGCCATGTCACTCCATGCATACGTATGCATGTGTCCATGTTGTAAGACCAATATGTTTGAAAATTCCTTCTAATTTACTGCACATCGAATTAACTCGCACACAAGTACACAGATATGATTTTTCAAACCGTTTTGGTTAGACATCGCATGTAGATGTAGTTCAAATTTGAATTACGGTCATTAAATGGTTAGAAAATCACTTAAATGTCTTTAAAAGGTCAAATGACCCCTAGAATTTTCCAAAATTTCACATTACAATTGTAGTAGTGCATGTCAGACGTAGAAAAAATTTGAAGGCCATAAGAGGAAGCTATCTCCCGTTCGTCATCAAACATGCATTATTCCCTGTCGGAACCACGAACCTTCTAGCGAGTTGCTCCGGTTTGTGAGGGGTGTGTGTCCAAACTTTCGTCAAACATGCCAATTTCTTTACCACATCATCTTGGTGGCATGACATTACATCAACCAAGGTTGCATGTGTTTCTGATTTTTTTGGAATTAAAATGCCATGTCACTCCATGCGTACATATGCATGCATGTGTCCATGTCGTGAGACAAATATGTTTGAAAATCCTTCTAGTTTACTGCACATGGAATTAACTCACACACAAGTACACAAATATGATGTTTCAAACTGTTTTGGTTAGGCGTTGCATGTAGATGTAGTTCAAATTTGAATTACGGTCATTAAATGGCTAGAAAATCACTTAAATATGTTTAAAAGGTCAAATGACCCCTAGAATTTTGAATTTTTTTACATTAGAGTTGTAGTAGTGCACGTTAGACGTAGAAAAAGATTTGAAGGACGTAAGAGGAAGCTATCTCCTGTTCGTCATCAAACATGCATTGTTCCCTCTCGGAACCACGAGTCTTCTAGTGAGTTGCTCCGGTTTGTGAGGGGTGTGTGTCCTAACTTTCGTCAAAGATGCCAATTTTTTTACCACATCATCCTGGTGGCATGATATTACATCAACCAAGGTTTCATGTGTTTCTGAATTTTTTTATGTTTTGGAATTAAAATGCCATGCACTCCATGCTTAATTGTGTCATAGCCGTTAGATCAATATGTTTGAAAATTCCTTCCAATTTACTGCACATAGAATTAAATCACACACAAGTACACATACTATGAGTTTTCAAACCATTATGGTAAGCTGTTGCATGTACATGTAGTTCAAATTTCAATTACGGTCATTAAATGGCTAGAAATCACTTAAATGTCTTAAAAGGTCAAATGACCCCTGAAATTTTCCAAAATTTGACATGACAGTTGTATTAGTACTACAAAATTTCTCGTTCATTTAAAACACCATCCGTTAGCACTTTACTCCAAATTCATTTTTCACAGCTAATAAAAAATATCTATAACATCACACTCCATTGTTTTCTAGGAACCGTTTGCGATGAAAATATCTGAGTCTATTTAAGTCTCCCTCCTTAAGTTTCGCCGGCTCGTGTGCTCTAGTGCCAGAAACCCCCGAATCCACGAATCCCGATCCCCATTCGCGCACCCCCTTCTTGCAAAGATGACACCATGTAAACGCTTCGTGAAGGCTCGCACGATGGCCGCATCCCCCCCCTCCCGAGCGCAGCCGCCTACGCCGAGAGTGTCGCCGCATTCGCATTGAGTGCATCCGCTTCCGCCGAGAGGGCGTCTGCGGCAGCCGACAGGGCAGCTCCAGCAGCCGAGATGGCTACAACTGCTGCTGCGACTGCGGCTACAAACGCCGAGAGTGCTCGAGCTGCCGTCCGTGCCGCTGATGTCGCCCTAGCCCGGGTCAAGGCCATCCACGCCAAGATCGAGGATGCGCACACCAAGATATTCCAGGCCACCTCAGACTCCAACATGCAACCCACGTCTGAAAAGGCGGCGGTGGCCATGGAGCTCCTGCTTCCTCATGAGGTCGTCGAGCGGGAGCTGGAGATGCAGGAGGCAGCAGAGATCAAGGAGCGCCGTGAGGAGGAGTTGCGCGTGGCCGAGGTCAAGGTAGAGAAGAGTCTGTCCATTGAGGAATCGGCGGTGGAGTACCAACACGAGATCTGGCGCAACCACTACTACGAGTAGTACAACCTTGAGGGCGGCGCCGAGGATGAGGATGAGGACGAGGACGCGGTCAACTTCAGCATGTGGGGCGTGGAGTCCACCAATGGTGGCATGTCGCCAGGGCAAGTCATCGACGTCACATCTCACACCGGTAATGCATAGGCCGGCACTGTGGCGGATTTGTTAAAATTATGCATACTTAGGCTTTATTTTAATGATGGTCTTTTGTTAGAGCAATGTTTAGGTCAAATGGCTCTGTTTAATTACTAAAATTGCTCGATTCAGTAAGTGTGGTCTGTCTGCTGTATGCTCTTTTGTGTGCCCAAATTAGCAAGCCATGTTAAATTATGCAATGACGTTCCCGATGAAATTTCCACAAAAAATTGAATTATTAAACTCATCCCATGCGCGTAAAGCAGAAGAATCATTTGCGATGCACACAATCATTCAAAGTGAATGGTCCGGCGGCACCGCGCGCAAAGTTTCCCTCCACATTTCCAAAATTTTGGCCTACCGCCAAAATATCTACCCCGGCCCCCCTTCCCCCTTCCCCACCCCTTTTCTCCCCGACCACAAGTCACATTTCCCCTGTTTCCTCCTTCCTTCCTTGCTTGCTAAGCTATAGCCACTTCCTCGCTCTCGCCGTCTGATCCTACAATTTGGGTCGCCATGGTCTTCTTGAAAGACCTCTCCAATGTTCCTCCTCCAAAGGACTACTCCTTCACCACCCGGGTATGCCTCTCTTCTCTCTCTCGGGCTATGACTTGGAATGAAGGAATTTTACCCGGCGGTCGATTTGAGTCATTTCTTCCTCTTGCAGCTCCCTAGGGCCATCAGTGTCAACATATGGAGCGGGGTGACTGAAGATCTATCTGCTAGTTGTCACCATCAATCTCCAGGCGTGAAGATAGTTGTGTTTGGTTTTGTGGACAGTGGGAGGAAGTTTCTGGCATGTGCAGAGAAGGTTAGACCCTCTTTTGTTGTTACAAATCATTTCTTAGATGTCATTCAGACACTCTCACGGTCCCAACCCATTCATACCACACCTTCAACCAAACGCATCCTAAGACAGTGTCACAGTTTGTACCTAGTATCTTAAATTGTTGCCATCTCATTAGCGGTGCCATTAGAAAATTATTTGGCACCGCTTTAGCAGTTTGTGCAGCCAACTTTGGTCCACACATCCGAGCAGCCAAGCAGTAAAATACTAAATCTTTATGGCACGAAGGAACTGGGCATTAGAGCAACTACATGCTCCGGAGTCCGGGTCCCTGATTTTTTTCCGCTGCATCGGCTCGCCAGTGCAGGCAATCGGTGCGAGATGTAGCAACAATTGTCTTTACCCTAGTTTTGGCATACATAGTGGATGGCCTTAGTGCTATTAGTTCTATGTTACTAAATTTGTGCATGTACACACCTGTTAGTATCAATTTGTTGTCATCCAAACACTGTCGCTATGCTGTTGCAGTTATATTTACCTTCCTCTTAAAATGTTCAATTTGTTAGTTATTGTACATGAGTAAGAACTTGTAGCGTCGTTGTAGTTAATTATAGCTTCTGATGTTCCAAAATTTGGTTGTTGTCACAGTACCAATTATTTCATTTGCACAATGATCTTTTTGAGAAGATATATCATAATTAACATGTTTATTCAATTTTTCAAAATAAGCATTGGTGATTTTCTATGTTCTATAAACCCATTTCCCCTACAATTGTTACTGATCTAGTTTTAAATATTATAGGATGAATGGAAGTGTTCTTACTTGGAGTGGTTTGATCAAGAGTGGCCATAGTCTTTGAAGATGTGCCTAGCGAAGCTCTCGAGCATGTATGAGGAAGAGAACACACATAGGCTTAGAGAAACCGTTGTCAATGCTAAAGCATATTTCAAGATGCGGGATAAAAAGTTGAAGGTGGAGAATTTAAACCAGACTTTGCTAAGATGGTGTTGGCAAAGGAGGAGGCACTTTCCCAGTTGGCCCGTGCAAAACGGGTTCTTAGTGAACTGAAAGCAGAGGTGGATAAGACGAGCCTGGATGATCTTGATTAGGGAAATGAATATATTGTTCTTATGAAGTTGAACTAGCTATATGTTGTACTATGTTGTTTTCATGTAGCTACCACACTGTGATGTTATAATATATTTATGTGCCTGATAAGAAATTGGCAAACTGCTCCGATATGAAATGTGAATTTGCGTAATACTGGAATTATTAATTGTAAACTAATAAACCTACTAAATGCGTCATGGACCTTTGCAAACGGTTCTAGCAGTAAAAGCACTTGCGATGGATAGCCCAATGCCACACATTTTTCTTCATCAAATCGTATGTGATATAGTTGATAAAAGCAAACAGTTAACCAAGGCAGACCGTGTGTGATAGTTACACCTTTCACACATGAGCCTACACAAAAAACTGTGTGGGATGTATGTCCGAAAGGAAACGTTTTGCTTGGATTGACTGTGTGCGATGTACACAAGAACGGAAACGTGTTCCTTGGATTGACTGTGTGTGATATACATACAAACGAAAATGTTTTTCTCGGATTCACCGTGTGGGATGTACATACCTACGAAATTTTTTTTCTCGGATTACCGTGTGGGATGTACATACCGACGGAAATGATTGGGTTACGATGCCTCGCCCGATCGCACACGGCCCCATCATGGGTCCCAGGAGGGCCTATCCCTGACGATTTCTGGGTCATGTGGGAAGGACCCCCTATCACCCACACTCACTTGGTGACGGTTCCAAATGCCGTCGCAGAAAGGGGTTAAAAACTGTTTGTTTAGGACCAAAGCATACCAGTGAATGTGCCTTGCCCAAGTTGGATCATGGGGCTCAGCAACGAGGACTAGTGGCACCTCCTTTGCTGCGGGAGCACATGCCTCGTTCGCGGGGCCCATGGGCCCGGCTGGAGGGTGTGGTCCGGCAGGCTGCGAGGAGTTGTTTCCAGCAGGGTCTCTGCCAGGAGCGGACGGCTCTACCTGGAGAGGCTTACCGGTGTCCAACTTTCTCCTTTTCCGTGCCATTGTCGCTGGGGATACGGAGGACTGAGTGAGATGCAGAACAAAAGTCCCTAGTTCCATAGGAAGCTTCCGTGCAACACACTTCGACAGATGATCAACTATGCTGTTTTTCGCACGGGGTACATTCTCTGTTTGCAATCCGTCAAAGCCTCCATCAATGGACTTTGGTAATCCTTGTTGACTTGTCTCACCACAAGCAGTGAATCTCCTCGAATGATCAGCTTCTTAATTCCCAATTCTGCTGCAACCCTGAGCCCGGCAAGGAGCCCATCATACTATGATGTATTGTTGGTTGCCTCTTCCCTGGCAAAATGTATCTGGACGACGTACTTCAAGTGCTCCCCGGAGGGGGCGACAAGGAGCACGCCCGCCCCTGCACCTTGTAGGGAGAAGGCACCATTGAAATACATAATCCATTCTTGGGGTGATTCCTTGCGGGGGATTACTATCTCTGGCACTTTTTCATCAGGGGTTGGCATCCATTCTGCAATAAACTCTGCCAACACCCTGCTCTGGATAGTTGATGTGCTCTCAAACTTCAAATCAAAACTGGATAACTCCAAAGCCCACTGTCGGTGTCGAAACCGGCGGATCTTGGGTAGGGGGTCCCGATCTGTGCATCAAGGCTGATGGTAACAGGAAGCAAGGGACACAGATGTTTACCCAGGTTCGGGACCTCTCGATGGAGATAAAACCCTACTTCCTGCTTGATTAATATTGATGATATGGGTAGTACAAGAGTAGATCTACCACGAGATCGTAGAGGCTAAACCCTAAGAGCTAGCCTATGATGGTATGATTGTAATTGTGATCGCCCTTCTAAGGACCAACCTCTCCGGTTTATATAGGCACTGGAGAGGGCTAGGGTTTACATGGAGTCGGTTACAAGGAAGGAAATATAATATCCAGATTGCCAGGCTTGCCTTCCACGCCAAGGAAAGTCCCATCCGGACATGGGCTGACAAGCAGTACTGCAAGATCCACCGCACCAAGTGCCACGACCTCCAAAACGGCCGGCAGGTAGAGCTGCTCGCCGAGAAGCAGAAAGCCGAGTATGAGCGGCGGGACAAGGAGAAAGGCCCAGATGGTGCCGAAGGATCCGGCAAGAAACATGGCGGCCAAGAAGGCCGCTGCGTCAAGGAGAGAGACAGCAAGAGAGGCCCGCCCAGGGCCGCGACAAGAAGCAGGAAGACGATGATCATGACGAGGACGACGAGTCCGGCGACCACGAGTTTCAGAAAGCCACAGAGGCCATGTGCGTCAATGGCGGCGCCTCGCTGCACACATCCCACCGCCAACTCAAGCAGTGGGCGCGTGCGATCACAGCGGTGGAGCCATCGTTTGACGCACGGAAGCCGCTGAAATGGTCCAGCACGCCCATCATCTTCGACACCGATGACCACCCTGACCGCACCATTGCGGTCGGGTGCTTGCCATTGTTGGTTTCACCAACAATCCGCAACCTCAAGGTGACAAAGATGTTGGTTGACGGGCGGGCGGGCCTGAACTTGATCTCGCCCGCTGTGGTTATAAGGCTGCAGATCCCTGATGGAGACCTCGAGGAGACGGGTACGTTCCAAGGGGTTAACCCGGGGAGGAGCCAGCCAAAGGGAAAGATCACACTGCCCGTAACATTCGGAGGCGAGCTGAACCACTGGACGGAGAGGATTGTTTTTGATGTAGCCGAGATCCCCTTGCCTTACAACGGGATCCTCGGCCGCCCGGCACTGGCCACGTTCATGGCGGCTTCACACTAAGCCTACCCGGGCCGATGAACATCATCACCGTTCCCTCCGACAAGAAAGATGTGTTGATCTGCGCTGACCAACTCTACCGGGAAGCGGTTGCAGCAGCTGCCGCTAAGGTACCTGCTCCTGTCGACGGAGCCCCGGGGGGGAAGAAGACCGGCGAGACTCCTAGCACCCACTCCGGCAAGCGCACCTGTTCGGTGTGTTGCGCTCCCGTTGAGGATGTGCCAGAGAGCTCCGCCGGCAAGAGCAAGAAGTCCAGAGCCATGCCACCAGAGACCAAGAAGGTACCCGTCAAGGAGGATGGTACGGGGGGAGTTTTTACCATAAGCACCACCCTCGACGGCAAATAGGAAAGCGAGCTCTTTGCCTTCCTGCGGGCGAATGTTGATGTGTTTGCATGGCAAGCCTCCGACATCCCGGGCGTTCCCAAGGAGGTGATTGAGCACGACCTGGCTGTCTGTCCTCATGCGCGGCCCGTCAAGCAGAAGGTCAGGAAGCAAGCTCTGGAGAGGCAGGAGTTCATCACGGAGGAAATCATAAAGCTAGAGGCGGCAGGCTTGGTGAGAGGAGTACTCCACCCAACGTGGTTGGCCAATCCGGTAGTGGTGCGCAAGGAAAATGGGAAATGGAGGTTGTGTATTGATTACACAGACATCAATAAGGCCTGCCCAAAGGATCCTTTCCCGTTGCCGCGCATCGACCAGATTGTTGACTCCATGGCTGGATGTGACCTCTTATCGGTCCTGGACGCCTACTCAGGATACCACCAGATCTTCATGACAAAGGAAGACGAGGAAAAGACAGCATTCATCACCCCATGTGGTACGTACTGCTTTTTATGGATGCCTTTCGGGTTGAAGAGTGCTAGCTCGACCTTTGCAAGAGCAGTCCAAATTGGTTTTGAGCCCCAGCTACGTAGAAATATGGAAGCTTATATGGGTGACATAGTGGTCAAAACCAAGAACAAATCAACGCTCGTGCAAGATCTGGAGGAAACGTTTGGGAACTTGCGCAAGATCAACCTCAAATTGAACCCTGAGAAGTGTGTCTTCGGCATCCCGTCCGGCAAGCTTCTCGGGTTTCTTTGTATCCCAGCGCGGGATTGAAGCAAACCCAGATAAGATCAAGGCTATCGAGCAGATTGAGGCACCCAAACGGATCAAGGACATGCGTCGGCTCACTGGTTGTGTTGCTGCCATGAGCCGGTTCATCACCAAGTCCGCGGAGCGTGCCCTTCCTATTTTCAAGATCTTAAAGAAAGCAGGGCCGATGGAGTGGACCCGAGAGGGCGAGGCAGCACTACAAGATTTGAAGAAATACCTCTCCTCTACCCTAGTGCTGGTTGCGCCCAGACCACAAGAACCGTTGCTGCTTTATCTAGCGGCAACGAACCAGGTGGTTAGCGCCGCACTAGTGGCGCAGAAAGAGGTTGATGAGGAGACAGCGGCGGCGGCAGAGTCGATGGTTGGCGGGCCGGAACCCTTCCCGGCAGGGCTGAGCCCCCGGCAAGGTTCAGCCCGGCAAGACTGGCGCCAGTGCGACAGGACCTACGTGACCAGGTGAAGAAGCGCAGAAGAAGAAAATGGTGCAACACCCAGTTTACTTCGTCGGCTCCCTTTTGCAGGGGGCTAGGTCGAGGTACTCAGGTGTGCAAAAGCTGCTCTTCAGCCTCCTTATGGCTTCGAGGAAGCTGCGCCATTACTTCCAAGCGCACGAAATCACGGTGGTCACCCGCCTCCCGTTGCAACAGATACTGCATAATCCAGATGCAACAGGGAGGATTGAGGAATGGGCCCTGGAGCTGTCAAGTTTCGGTTTGAGGTTCGAGAGTACCTCGACCATTCAGAGCTGAGTCTTGGCGGAGTTCGTTGCAGAATGGACCTCGACGCCCGACGAAGAGGTACAGGAGACCACTCTCCCCGGCAAGGAAACGAGTCGCAACTAGATCATGTACTTTGATGGTGCCTTCTCGCTGCAAGGCGCCGGTGCTGGTGTGCTGCTTGTCGCGCCCACCGGAGAGCACCTCAAGTATGTCGTCCAGATGCACTTCCCCCGGGAGATCTCAACCAACAACACCGCCGAGTACGAGGGTTTACTTGCCGGTCTAAGGATCGCGACATACCTCGGAGTTAAAAAGCTCATCGTCAGGGGCGACTCACAGCTCGTCGTCAGGCAAATCAACAAGGATTATCAAAGCCCATTGATGGAAGCTTACGTAGATGAGGTGAGGAAACTGGAGGAACACTTTGACGGTATACAAGTGGAGCATGTCCCTCGGGCGGAGAACGACATTGCCGATTACCTGTCAAAGCGCGCTACCCTCAAGCTACCTGTGGAACCAAGTACTTTTGTGCTTCAGTTAACCCAGCCATCCGTTGAACCATCGACCGGGCAGAACAAGCGGAGGAAGCTAGGCCCCGGCAAGTACTTCCCCACCGTGCTCCCCGGAGCCGCCGACGAAGATGTTGCTACGGATGCCGATCCTGCCACGGGGCAACCAACTCCGGCAGGACCTCAGGTCATGGCCGTGGAGGCGGCCTCTCCCGTGGCAGAAGAGATGCCTTTGGTCCTTGTCGTCGAGCCGCAGGCTCCGGCATGGGCATAACACACCGTCCAATTCCTTCAGAAAGGAGAGCTTCCTGAGGAGCAGGAAGAAGCAGAAAGAGTAGCCCGCCGGTCTGCTCTGTACCAATTCGTTGACAGCTTATTGTACAGAAGAAGACCGAATGGGGTGAAATTGATGTGCATCTCCTGGGAGGAAGGACTAAAGCTGTTGGCAGAGATACATGGAGGCATATGTGGCTCCCACATAGGGTCGAGGGCCTTTGCCGGCAAGGCTTTCCGGCAAGGTTTCTTCTGGCCCACCGCCCTCCAGGATGCGACGACACTAGTAACCAAGTGTGAAGCATGCCAGTTCCATTCGAAGAAGCTTCATGAACTAGCTCAAGCCCTCCAAACCATCCCTCTCTCCTGGCCCTTCTCGGTCTGGGGGCTCGACATACTGGGCCCTTTCCCCCGTGCCGTCGGGGGCTTTGAGTACTTGTATATCGCAATCGACAAGTTCACAAAGTGGCCAGAAGTGGAAGCAGTAAGGAAGGTGACAGCGCAGTCGGCCATCAAGTTCTTCAAGGGACTAGTGTGCCGTTTTGGGGTGCCCAACATGATCATCACCGACAACGGCACACAGTTCACAAGCCACGCCTTCGTGTAGTACATTGAGGATCTCGGCAGCAGGATTTGTTTTGCTTCCATGGCACATCCTCGGAGCAATGGCCAAGCGGAAAGAGCGAATGCTGAGGTCCTGCGAGGCTTGAGGACAAGGACTTTTGACAGACTGCACAAAAGCATGAGGCGCTGGATTGATGAGTTGTCGGCGGTTCTTTGGTCGATCAGAACGACAACAAATCAAACCACCAGCAAGACACCCTTTGCCCTGCTTTACAGGGCAGAAGCAGTTCTCCCCACGGAACTCACATACGGTTTACCTCGAGTTCTTGCTTATGATGAGCTTGAGCAAGAGCGATTGCGGCAAGATGACGCGATGGTCCTTGAGGAAGATCGTCTCCGGGCGGCTGTGAGAGCAGCATGCTACCAGGAAACCTTGCGCCGCTACCATAGCCGCAAGGTTCATGCCTAGAGTTTTGAGGAAGGCGACCTTGTTCTTCGGCATGTTCAGTCGGCCAAGAATTCCAACTAGTTGACATTGAAGTGGGAAGGACCTTATCGGGTAACATGAGTCACTAGGCCCGGCACAGTCCGGCTGGAGACCGAAGATGCCATCCCAGTGAGTAACTCCTGGAACATCGAGCATCTTCGCAAGTTTTACCCGTAAGGCGCGGCTGCCGGGCCTCCCGACAAGCCACCCTTTTGTACAAGCCTTGCCGGCAAGGCATGTAACCCTTTGTACAAAGCCAGGCGCAGACCCTGAGCATAAATAAACGAAGCGCTGGCGCCCTAAGTTATTGCATGCATGCTAGGTTGAGTCTCTTCCTTGGTTAGGGTTGATAGTGCTTAGCGGCGGCTAACCCCTAGCTTAGAGATCGAGTGCGCGTCTCTCTGTTCTTCTCTGTCTCCTTTGGTTCGCAGGGCACGTAAGTATTCTTGCCGAGCTGTTTTGGAAGGAAGGGAACAGACCGGCACCCGGGCTCCGGCAAGCCAGAGTTGCCAGGGGCTGCAAGAACAAGGGTCCCTCCGCGGCAAGCCAAGATCGTCGGGGGCTGCAGATCCAGATAAGTCCTTTATCCTCTATCATGCATTTCGTTATGGACTGGGATACATGAAACCCCGTTCTATCTCTGAGCTACCGTGCTCCCCCTTCTCGGCACCCGAGGATTATCCCCTGGGTCTGGATTTGGTCGTAGCCGCGGCAACAAAGTAGAGGAACGGGGGGCCTAAGCCCACCTCATCCCTGCCTCCGCCAAGAGCGTGAGAATGTCGAGCGAAGTGGGGAAATGGCAAGGCCTATTGCCGGGCGAGAAAACGTTTGTCTTAAAGATAACAGGGATTCACTCCTTGTTGTGGGTTCCTCCCGCGAACGGAAGTCCTGGCAAACATCCCTTTTTCATAAAAAACATCCCGTACAGGTACAGTTCATACGAAATGAAAAACATGAGCAATGGGATTACAAGATTTAAATTCTACTAAGCCCGAAGGCTTACAAACTAAAAAGAGAGAAGGTGCCCGTAATCCCTTTCTTGTCCCTCTCCTCAGGAAATGGAACAAGAAAAGCAGTAGGGCAAAAGGGGTGCCCAGGCGAGATATGGGTGGCAGAAGACACCAAGAGAACATCTTGGTGGCCATCCAAGGGCTGGATGGTGATGGCGGCGCCGGAGGGAGAGCTCAAAGACGAGGCGACAGGACGTCAGTACGTGACGAAGGCGTCGGTGCCCGCGTACTTCGACTTGACGGCCTTGCCGCCCGCCCTCTTCCTCTTCTGCAGCCTCCCAACGCCAGCCGCCAAAGGAGATGACCCCGAGAAGTTCAAGGAGCTGGCGACACGGATGATGGGGTCACTGGTGCCGCCCGGAGCAACGCCCGACGCCTAGTCAGACCCGTCATCCTGCTGCCCGCTGGCCTCGTCGTCGCTGCTGTTGTCCTCCTCGTCACTCTCGCTCGAGGAGGAATCTTCATCATCAGAAGAGCTCTCCACGTAGCACCTCACGCGGGTCCCGAAGTGCCGGAAGATCTTGATGGAGAGGAGGCCACCCTCCATTAGTTTGAAATGGAGAGCGAGCCCATCCGTCAAGCTGTGGAGGCGAGCGAAGGTCTTCCACCCTCAATGAAGGTACATGACGTGAGGGGCGGGGAACTCGACGTCGACCCACGTGCTAGTGTTCCCACAACCCCTCATGTACAGCCGCAGCACCTGCGGCGGATCCAGCTCCATCTCCCGCGCAAACGGGGTCGGAAGGCGAAGGCGACGGCGCGGCGGATGGCGCAGCCTGAGGAAGAATTCGCAGGGGTTTTCCCCAGCGTGGCCCTCCATCGGAGGAAGGACTGCTGGAGGGGGCGAGGCAGATCTGCCGCCCCATCCTCCTCTCCCTCGGGCACCACGGCGGTGTCACGCCCAATATGCGACCCTATCCAAAAGGAACTCGAAGGTCCCACCAAGGATAGACCCGCATATTGAAACACTTTTGCAAGGTGGATATCATTACATCAACATTACATAATAGTGGGGATACATCCAAATACATACAAAGTCACATGAATACAACAATACAACATACAAGATCAACATCCGACTACAGATGAATCACAAACAGAAACTCAAACAATATCCACCTGCTATCCCAGGCTGCCGACCGAACCTATCCCCGATCGAAGAAGCGTAAGAAGAACTCCAAAATCGCAAACATCGCTCTCGCGTCAAGATCATCGCATAACCTGTACCTGCAACTGGTGTTGTAGTAATCTGTGAGCCACGAGGACTCAGCAATCCCATTACCATGGGTATCAAGACTAGCAAAGCTTAAATGGGAAAGGAAGGGGTAAAGTGGTGAGGTTGCAGCAGCGGCTAAGCATATATGGTGGCTAACATACGCAAATGAGAGCGAGAAGAGAAACAAAGGAACGGTCGACAACTAGTAATGATCAAGAAGTGATCCTGAACTCCTACTTACGTCAGACATAACCCAGAAACCGTGTTCTCCTCTCGATCAATCCCGAAAAGAGACACTCACGGTTACGCACACGGTTGGTGTATTTTAAAAGAGTTTGCTTCAAGTTTACTACAACCGGGTATTAACAAATTCCCATCTGCCACATAACCGCGGGCACGGCTCTCGAAAGTTTAAACCCTGCAGGGGTGTCCCAACTTAGCCCATGATAAGATCTCGCGATCAACGAAGGATATTCCTTCTCCATGGGAAGACCCGATCAGTCTCAGAATCCCGGCTACAAGACATTTCGACAGTAATAAAACAAGACCAGCAAGACCTCCCGGCGTGCCGACACCCTGATAGTAGCCGCAGATCTCGCCTCGAGCCATGACCGGATGAGCAGTCCGTACAACTAAAACCAGCCCTCAAGTTTCCCCGAGGTGGCGCTGCAAAGGGCTCTAGTTTGGACCAACACTTAGACAAGCATTGGCCCGGGGGGGCTGAATAAAGATGACCCTTGGGTTAATTACTCCCAAGGGAAAGTAGGTGGTGGTGAGGCAAATGGTAAAACCAATGTTGGGCCTTGCTGGAGGAGTCTTATTCAAAGCGAACTGTCAAGGGGGTCCCATAAATCACCCGACCGCGTTAGGGACGCAAAATCCGGGAACATAATACCGATATGACGGAAACTAGGGCGGCAAGAGTGGAACAAAAACCAGGCATAAGGCCGAGCCTTCCACCCTTTACCAAGTATATAGATGCATTAATTAAATAAGAGATATTGTGATATCCCAACAAAATCCTGTTCACCATGGAGCAATCTTCAACTTCACCTGCAACTAGCAACGCTATAAGAGGGGCTGAGCAAAGCGGTAACATAGCCAAACAACGGTTTTCTGGGAAGGGTGACAAAGGTTAGAGTTTCATGGCAATTAGGGAGGCTTGAGCAGCAAGTGATAGGTAGCGCAGCATAGCGAAAGAACGAAGCAACTAGCATAGCAATGATAGTAGTGAGATCCAGGGTAGCGGTCATCTTGCCTGAAATCCCGCTAGGAAGAAGAACGAGTCCATGAAGAAGATGAAGCCACGAAGACGAACCAAGCGTAGACGAACGAATCCTCACAATCGCAACGAAACAGGAACTAACAAGAAGAAGCACACAGCATAGTAAACACTCCACATGAACAAGGCATGATGCACAACAAGCATGATGCATGACAAGGCTACATGGAGCTACTCATGGCAAAAGATGATGCAAACAAGAGCAACACATCAAGGCAAGTTTAAATGAGGCCGGGAACAACATAGAACAATTCCGGGAAGTCCTCATATGCAAATTTCGAAATTGTTCCAGATCTGAATAAACCTTATGTTCAAGTTGTTAAACAGCAAGTTAAGATGCACCACTATGATCTACACGAAATTCTAGTCAAGTTACATATAAAGTTCATTTAATTCGGAGCTACGGCCTAGAAGATATGAGCAAAACAAGTTAAACATGGCATTGATGCAAAATGCATACAAACATCAAGCAAACACCTCAAAACAAGGAACTACATGCAAAATCAAGCAAGTTTCATATAGAGCACACTCAAAACGGAGCAACGGTTCAACACATGCACACTAAAAGTTATAGCCACAATCTGTCCAAAACAGCAACTAGGCATATTGCAAGCATCAAAACAACAAGCTACAGCATCCCAACGTAATAACAAAAGGCATGGGCATGAAGTACAAGTAAAGAATTACGAAACATGAACACTGAGCTATCTCCAGAAATCACTAGAATATGCTCAAAATGACATGGCAAGATTGCAAATAATAACAGTTTCAGACTTTGCAGAAATAACATCAGGTTGCAATGTTTAGAGCTATCAAACGACATGTTACAGGACCTTAGAATGGCAAACAAAGGCATGCAATGAATCTAATAAATGCATAGATCAAATGTCCTTTAGTGACCATGAGCCAAAAAGGACAAGAAGATATGATGGCACCCATGTAAACATGGCAAGTCATATTACAGATTCATACATGGCAGGAACAACAATAAGTAGGCATGTTGGTGAGCTTGACGCACTCACCACAGAGCAATACATGGCATGGCAAGGCAACTCACAGTAAGAAGACATATTTACGAATCTAAACATGGCAAGAGCAAGTTCATAGGGTGCATGGATCACTAACAACAATCATGGCAACATTGAACTTAATGTTAACAGGCTGACAGCAACATTATTTAGTAACTTGAGAGCAAGATTACAACAAGCTACAGCAAGCTATAAATGCAACAAAGGGCATATATGGATAGATCAAGACATGTATAACAAAACATACTTAGTGAACATCTCCAGATTATGCATAGAATGACTTGTAGAAGAAGGTTAACATAGCATCATGATATAGCAGATTCAGACATGCAAAACAGCAACAGCAAGTACCCTACTTAACAAGCTTGATGCACTCACCACACAACTCACAAAAATACATGGATGGCACCACTTTGAAGATTGCATGTAATAGTTCAAAACACATGTAGGACTCAAGTTCATGGGGAGCACACATCAATCATGGCAAAAATGACAAATGAGCAAGTTATAACAGTTTCAGCAGATTAACATCACTTAGCACTCTTGCAACGAAGATTCAGCCGTCAAGATGACCTCAAATGAATATGATGGAATGGAATGAAATGATTTACTCGTCGAGGCGAACAATTTGACATATTACACGCACGAAACGGAGCAATATACAACAAGTTATGATGCGATGAAAATGCATACAAAATACTGGAATCTGGGGACTTAGCTGATTTTCAAAAAAAACGGACGGGCGCAGATTAGCTAAGAGGTGCTCGGGTGGGATTTAGGTAGGCTCACCCATGGGCTATAGGGCCCGGCTCGAGGAAGAAGCCCGGCAGGCCGGCGTGCTGGGCCGCGCAGCACAGCGGGCCAAGGCCGGCGGGGAGGAGGCCCACGCGGGCGCACAGGCGAGCGAGGAGACGCGGTCCTCCCGATCCGGTCGGGATCGAGAAGAGCAGCGGCGGCGCGCCGGTGCTCCGGCGAGCAGGCGACGGCTGGGCGAGCGGAGGACGCGGAGGGGGCCGGGAACGGCAGAAGCTCCTGGGCGGCGGCGATGGCGCCTAGCGCGACGACGGCGGCGGTTCCCTGCGAGAAAGAGAGAGAGAGAGGTAGTGAGGAAGGAGGAGAGGAGGACGAGAGACGGCAGGGGCGGCGACCTGGGACGGCGGAGTTCGTCACCGGCGGCGAGGCCGAGGAGTGCGGGCGGCGGGGTCGACGAGGCGGGGTCGGAGCTCTGGATCGTGAGCTCCTCTCCCGATTTGGAGCTCAGGGCGCGGGGCGACGCGGTCTGGGCCCCGATGGGCTTGGCGGGCTGCGCCCGGGCCTGGCGGGCCGCGCGGTGGAGGGGGACGCTGGGGGCGACGTGGAGGCGGGGGAAGCGACGTGGTGGCGCCCGGTTGGCCGGGGCGACGCCTCAGGTGGCGGCGCAGCCAATGGCTACGCGCCAAGTGGCGCCCGTGAGGTGGAGAGCGGCGGAGCAGGCGAGGAGGGGGGCGACAAGTGGCGGCGGGGAAGAGGGCCGGAAGATGCGGCGGCTGAGAGGTGGGAGGAGGGGTGGGGTAGGTTTACGGGCTAGGGATGCCCAAAATGAGCTATGTGGGTGTTTATATAGAGAAATGGCTAGGGTTAGGGGGTATTTTAGGAGCGATTCGAAACGTACGATCGCGATCATGCGGCTCCGGGCAAAGGGGGGACTAGGTGGGCTGCAGGAGGGCTATGTAGACGAGTTGGGCTGAGAGGTGAGAAGAGAATATCAGCCTGGCTATGGTTTCGGAGACCGAAACCGTCCGACGTTTGACTGACAAACGATGCCGCTAATAGTTTAACAGTTGGGCTATCAAATGGACTCCGAATGCGATGAAACTTGGCAGGCGGTCTGTCTACACTATAATAAGAACGCATGCCAAGTTCCAACCCATTCTGAGAACATTTTTATGCCACTTAAAGAATAATATTTGGGACATGCCGCGGGCGCGTGCAAGTGTGTCTGGGCTCCGAACGGACAACGGAGAGAACCGGCGGAACACGAACGGATGCAAGTTCTGGAAAACATGCGGATGAAATGCAGATGATGACATGGCAAAGTGCAACACGCAAGCACATGACAAGGAAACTACGGCGAATAACTGGAAGACACCTGGCGCATCGAATCCGGGGCGTTACAACACTCCTCCACTAACAAGAGATCTCGTCCCGAGATCTTAGGACCGAGACGGAAGGGAAAAGGGAAGAGGTGAAACAAGAACTCAAGAGAAGAAGCAAAGAATCGAGAGCACTCGAGAAGAAGAGAGGAACGACGAGAATGACGAGAATAGAAAGCTCACAAAATCAGATAGGCTATGAACCACTCTGGTTCGAACGAGATAAGAAACTAATAAGACTGAAAGGATTTAGGCAGCACTCCGGCTGAACAAGGAAAGAATAGAACATGAACTGGAGAGGATGGAATGATAGTTGACGAGAGGAACAACAATGCCTCCGGAATACTTGGAAGATTGGAATGAGAAGAGCGGGGAAGAAGATGACAACTTCTACCACGAATGAAATAGAAAGCCTCCTTAGAAGGAAACATTGAACAGAATTGTTGAGAAAATCAACAACGAAAAAAAAATAAGCTCGTTGTGGATTTATGGATAACATCTCAAAATTATGAGGTGATCGCCGACCACAAACAGAAAATGATTGAATAGCTGAGAAGGACGAAGAAATGCAAAACTCCACTTCAAAAGAAAACGGAGAATTGTTTGCACTTCGAAATGCGAGAAGAAAATATACTAGAACTCCACCAACAAGAATCTTGATGAACTCTTTGGAGAATGAATTAAATCATGACGATCCACCGTGAAGAACTCCGGTAACAAAAGGTGATGAGATAGAATGAAGGAGGAAAGAATAAGACTAAAGCCTTGCGTTGATTTAGACGGAGGTTCCGACGAGATGGTCGAGTAAATTTGAACTCCGGAAAATAAAAGATGAAAACACTTGGAAGTAGAATTTATTCCTCAAGAACAAACTCCGAAGAAAAAGATTAATCACTTTGATGAAATAAGAATAAGATTTATTGTATGCTTATCCTTCATCAAATTAAATTGATGACAAGCAATGGATTTTGCATACTACTTATTCTTCCTGAAAAAGAATTGAGAAGTGACATATCGCAAACTTGAGAAGGTCTTCATGAACCACCGGTAGGATTGAAAAGAACGAATGAAGTAAAATGATAATCAAGGAAAAGAAACTTCAACGAACCACCGTAAGTATTCGAAATGACTGATGAAAAAGAAATAATCATCGGGAAGAATTAGAGAAGCACGGAGATACTTGAGGGAATTAAAATGCAAGAGAACAAAGAGATCGCGAACTGATAGAAGAATACTTGAACGAAGCACCGGAAGAATATTGAGACGAACGAAGGGGCACGAATATGGAATAATTGGAGAACGGATTTGAAAACTTAGAACAAAGAAATATTCCAAAAATATGACCTCCGGATGATCGAGATGGAAAGCAACCCCTGAAATACTCCGGATGATTTAAAAGAATTGCGCGACTGGAAACAATTTGATAGGATAACATCGAGCTAGCACCGCAAATCTTCGGGAGAACGGACAAGATTTAAGAGAAATTCTTCTTTGGTCTTCAAATGACGACGAGAAACACCACCAAAATTACTAGGATACTCCGGGAGAATGAAAAAGCAAAGAGGTTGAGTCAACAATGAAATGGTTTGAAATCGATCTTGGAAAAGCATCTGACTGATGGGATCCATTCTTACGTCAAACTCGAAAAGAATTGATAATAACTCCGTGGGAATTAGAAGAGTCAGGTAAGATCCTGGGAAAAGACCTGTGGGTTAGGGCCCACTAAAAGAAAACACCGTTGGAAAGGATTGTTGAACAGATAGATGATGCACTGGAAGAACTGAAATATTTGACTGAGGTGACAACCTCGAATTAATTGGAACACAGACGAATCTCCTGAGATGTCTTCGGAACTCCGGAATGATAAACTGGCGAGAGGCGAACGAGCAAAGAGAACACTTCGAAGGAAAAGAATATGATTAACCCGAAAAACTTGATTTGAGTGCACCAGAAAAGAAAAAGAGATGATGAATGTCAAACGAGACGAGAATTCACCGGTTGAAACAATTGAAGGAAGACTCCAAGCGAATGGAATTGATGGTCGGAAGAAATTCGAACTCCGGGAATAATAGGGTGGGAGGGCGGGAAAACAAAGACAACTTGGAAGGGGAAAGCGACGAATATCTTGAAGAGAAAACACCGGTTGAAATCATTGAGGAGAGAGAGCAAAAAATTCACACGAGTAGGATGGATACTCGATTACGGACTCCGGTTCCGAGATGAAGAAGGGTGGGCGGGTGGGAAAACAAAACAACTGAGGATAGAGAAATAACTTCTTTGAGAGCAAACTGAGGATTGAACTTGGCAAAGATGAAGAGGCTCGAGTCAACTTGACGGGAAAAGCACCGGATGAAAAGAGCTGAGAAACAACTATCGGAAAACCAACTACGTGATCCTAAAAAAATTGAAGGGGAAGAGGAGTAACTCAAAACACCTACGTCAAGATTCCTCACCAGAGCGACGAAGGGGCAGAGGAGTAAAAAGAATTCCTACTCTCCGATATAACTAGACTCAGAAATCAGTTTTCTTCTAGACCCAACAACGGCCAAACTACACGATCAATCAAGGGGGCTCCTAAGGTCGGTCGAGGCTCTGATACCAACTTGTCACGCCCAATATGCGACCCTATCCAAAAGGAACTCGAAGGTCCCACCAAGGATAGACCCGCATATTGAAACGCTTTTGCAAGGTGGATATCATTAAATCAACATTACATAATAGTGGGGATACATCAAAATACATACAAAGTCACATGAATACAACAATACAACATACAAGATCAACATCCGACTACGGATGAATCACAAAAAGAAACTCAAACAATATCCACCCTGCTATCCCAGGCTGCCGACCTGGAACCTATCCCCTGATCGAAGAAGCAGAAGAAGAACTCCAAAATAAGCAAACATCGCTCTCGCGTCAAGATCATCGCATAACCTGTACCTGCAACTGGTGTTGTAGTAATCTGTGAGCCACGAGGACTCAGCAATCCCATTACCATGGGTATCAAGACTAGCAAAGCTTAAATGGGAAAGGAAGGGGTAAAGTGGTGAGGTTGCAACAGCGGCTAAGCATATATGGTGGCTAACATACACAAATGAGAGCGAGAAGAGAAACAAAGGAACGGTCGACAACTAGTAATGATCAAGAACTGATCCTGAACTCCTACTTACGTCAGACATAACCCAGAAACCGTGCTCTCCACTCGATCAATCCCGAAAAGAGACACTCACGGTTACGCACACGGTTGGTGTATTTTAAAAGAGTGTGCTTCAAGTTTACTACAACCGGATATTAACAAATTCCCATCTGCCACATAACCGCGGGCACGGCTCTCGAAAGTTTAAACCCTGCGGGGGTGTCCCAACTTAGCCCATGATAAGCTCTCGTGATCAACAAAGGATATTCCTTCTCCCCGGGAAGACCCGATCAGTCTCGGAATCCCGGCTACAAGACATTTCGACAGTAATAAAACAAGACCAGCAAGACCTCCCGGCGTGCCGACACCTCGATAGTAGCCACAGTATCTCGTCAGCAGCCCCGACCAGATGAGCAGTCCGTACAACTAAAACCAGCCCTCAAGTTTCCCTGAGGTGGCGCTGCGAAGGGCTCTAGTTTGGACCAACACTTAGACAAGCATTGGCCCGGGGGGGCTGAATAAAGATGACCCTTGGGTTAATTACTCTCAAGGGAAAGTAGGTGGTGGTGAGGCAAATGGTATAACCAATGTTGGGCCTTGCTGGAGGAGTCTTATTCAAAGCGAACTGTCAAGGGGGTCCCATAAATCACCCGACCGCGTTAGGGACGCAAAATCCAGGAACATAATACCGATATGACGGAAACTAGGGCGGCAAGAGTGGAACAAAACACCAGGCATAAGGCCGAGCCTTCCACCCTTTACCAAGTATATAGATGCATTAATTAAATAAGAGATATTGTGATATCCCAACAAAATCCTGTTCACCATGGAGCAATCTTCAACTTCACCTGCAACTAGCAACGCTATAAGAGGGGCTGAGCAAAGCGGTAACATAGCCAAACAACGGTTTGCTGGGAAGGGTGATAAAGGTTAGAGTTTCATGGCAATTAGGGAGGCTTGAGCAGCAAGTGATAGGTAGCGCAGCATAGCGAAAGAACGAAGCAACTAGCATAGCAATGATAGTAGTGAGATCCAGGGTAGCGGTCATCTTGCCTGAAATCCCACTAGGAAGAAGAACGAGTCCATGAAGAAGATGAAGCCACGAAGACGAACCAAGCGTAGACGAACGAATCCTCACGATCGCAACGAAACAGGAACTAACAAGAAGAAGCACACAACATAATAAACAATCCACATGAACAAGGCATGATGCACAACAAGCATGATGCATGACAAGGATACATGTAGCTACTCATGGCAAAATATGATGCAAACAAGAGCAACACATCAAGGCAAGTTTAAATGAGGCCGGGAACAACATAGAACAATTCCGGTAAGTCCTCATGCAAATTTCGAAATTGTTCCAGATCTGAATAAACCTTATGTTCAATTTGTTAAACAGCAAGTTAAGATGCACCACGATGATCTACACGAAATTCTAGTCAAGTTACATATAAAGTTCATTTAATTCGGAGCTATGGCCTATAAGATATGAGCAAAACAAGTTAAACATGGCATTGATGCAAAATGCATACAAACATCAAGCAAACACCTCAAAACAAGGATGCAACATGATAATATGAAACTACATACAAAATCAAGCAATTTTCATATAGAGCACACTCAAAACGGAGCAACGGTTCAACACATGCACACTATACAAGTTATAGCCACAATCTGTCCAAAACAGCAACTAGGCATATTGCAAGCATCAAACCAACAACCTACAGCATCCCAACGTAATAACAAAAGGCATGGGTATGAAGTAAAGGTAAATCATTACAAAACATGAACACTGAGCTATCTCCAGAAATCACTAGAATATGCTCAAAATGACATGGCAAGATTGCAAATAATAACAGTTTCAGACTTTGCAGAAATAACATCAGGTTGTAATGTTTAGAGCTATCAAACGACATGTTACAGGAACTTAGCATGGAAAACAAAGGCATGTAATGAATCTACTAAATGCATAGATCAAATTTCCTTTAGTGAACATGAGCCAAAAAGGACAAGAAGATATGATGGCACCCATGTAAACATGGCAAGTCATATTAGAGATTCATACATGGCAGGAACAACAATAAGTAGGCATGTTGGTGAGATTGATCCACTCACCACAGAGCAATACATGGCATGGCAAGGCAACTCACAGTAAGAAGACATATTTATGAAGCTAAAAATGGCAAGAGCAAGTTCATAGGGTGCATTGATCACTAACAACAATCATGGCAACATTGAACTTAATGTTAACAGGCTGACAGCAACATTATTTAGTAACTTGAGAGCAAGATTAGAACAATCTACAGCAAGCTATAAATGCAACAAAGGGCATGGATGGTAGAGCAAGACTTGTATAACAAAACATACTTAGTGAACATCTCCAGATTATGCATAGAATGACTTGTAGTAGAAGGTTAACATAGCATCATGATATAGCACATTCAGACATGCAAAACAGCAACAGCAGGTCTACTTAACAAGCTTGATACACTCACCACACAACTCACAAAAATACATGGATGGCACCACTTTGAAGATGGAATGGCATAGTTCAAAACACATGTAGGACTCAAGTTCATGGGGTGCACACATCAATCATGGCAAAAATGACAAATGAGCAAGTTATAACAGTTTCAGCAGATTAACATCACTTAGCACTCTTGCGACGAAGATTCAGGCATCAAGATGAGCTCAAATTAATATGATGCAATGGAATGAAATGATGTACTCGTCTAGGTGAACAATTTGACACATTACACGCACGAAACGGAGCAATATACAACAAGTTATGATGCAATGAAAATGCATACAAAATACTGGAATCTGGGGACTTAGCCGATTTTCAAAAAAAAACGGACGGGCGCAGATTAGCTAAGAGGTGCTCGGGTGGGATTTAGGTAGGCTCACCCATGGGCTATCGGGCCCGGCTCGAGGAAGAAGCCCGGCAGGCCGGCGTGTTGGGCCGCGCAGCACAGCGGGCCAAGGCCGGCGGGGAGGAGGCCCACGCAGGCGCACAGGCGAGCGAGGAGACGCGGTCCTCCCGATCCGGTCGGGATCGAGAAGAGCGGCGGCGGCGCGCCGGTGCTCCGGCGAGCAGGCGACGGCGGGGCGAGCGGAGGACGCGGAGGGGGCCGGGAACGGCGCCGGAGGCCGGAGAAGCTCTTGGGCGGCGGCGATGGCGCCTAGCGCGACGACGGCGGCGGTTCCCTTCGAGAAAGAGAGAGAGAGAGGTAGTGAGGAAGGAGGAGAGGAGGACGGGAGACGGCGGAGGTGGCGACCTGGGACGGCGGAGTTCTTCACCGGCGGCGAGGCCGAGGAGTGCGGGCGGCGGGGTCGACGAGGCGGGGTCGGAGCTCTGGATCGGGAGCTCCTCTCCCGATCTGGAGCTCAGCGCGCGGGGCGACGCGGTCTAGGCCCCGATGGGCTTGGCGAGCTGCGCCCGGGCCTGGCTGGCCACGCGGTGGAGGGGGACGTTGGGGGCGACGTGGAGGCGGGGGAGGCGACGTGGCGGCGCCCGGTTGGCCGGGGCGACGCCACAGGTGGCGGTGCAGCCAATGGCTACTTGCCAAGTGGCGCCCGTGAGGTGGAGAGCGGCGGAGCAGGCGAGGAGGGGGGCGACAAGTGGCGGCGGGGAAGAGGGCCGGCGCGGAATTTGAGGAAGATGCGGCGGCTGAGAGGTGGGAGGAGGGGTAGGGTAGGTTTAGGGGCTAGGGATGCCCAAAATGAGCTATGTGGGTGTTTATATAGAGAAATGGCTAGGGTTAGGGGGTATTTTAGGAGCGATTCGAAGCGTACGATCGCGATCATGCGGCTCCGGGCAAAGGGGGGACTAGGTGGGCTGCAGGAGGGCTGTGTAGATGAGTTAGGCTGAGAGGAGAGAAGAGAATATCAGCCCGGCAATGGTTTCAGAGACCGAAACCGTCCGACGTTTGACCGACAACGATGCCGCTAATAGTTTAACAGTTGGGCTATCAAATGGACTCCGAATGCGATGAAACTTGGCAGGTGGTCTGTCTACACTATAATAAGACCGCATGCCAAGTTCCAACCCATTCTGAGAACATTTTTATGCCACTTAAAAATAATATTTCGGACATGCCGCGGGCGCGTGCAAGTGTGTCTGGGCTCCGAACGGACAACGGAGAGAACCGGCGGAACACGAACGGATGCAAGTTCTTGAAAACATGCGGATGAAATGCAGATGATGACATGGAAAAGTGCAACACGCAAGCACATGACAAGGAAACTACGGCGAATAACTGGAAGACACCTGGCGCATCGAATCCGGGGCGTTACAGGCGGCCTCGACCTCGACCCCTCCCCCTTCCTCTAACGGCCGGCTCCACCGCTACGAGTTCTTGGGGAGGAGTAATGCGCTGCCAGGCCGAGACCCTTGCCGCCACCGATGAAGCGTCGCCGCGCCCCCTCGCCATGACAGAAGAAAAAAGGAAGTGGGATGGGGAGAGGCACATGGTGAAATGTCGGCGTTCTGGGAACGGGGGTACCCAGACTTGCCTGCCTGCGGCCTGTGGCGTGGCTCAAGGGGTGGCCCAGTACGACCCATCTTCATCAGCACCAGCTCAAGACCCTCGCGAGGGGCCAAGCCTCGCGGGGCGGACGGCAGGAAGCTTCCTCAAGCACGGCCTCATCAGGCTGGCTCGCGAGGAGGCGGAGAGATCAAGGCGGGGTACCTCACGAGGTGCCCATGACGCAAGCCATGACGACCAAGGGCGCCAGGCGGGCGCCAGCCCGCGCAGTGTCCTCATTTCCTCTTTGGTGCAAAGGGGGAAAGCGCAGGCGAGAGTATCAAGCAAAGGCACCCGTTTCGGTGAACCAAGACTAAGACCATCGCAACGGCGGGAAGGAGGTCATCGTGGAGCCTAAGCTGGCGTCACCACCAGAGCCTTTGACAGGCGAGTACCAACTTTAGTCAGGATAAGTGTACTAGATGTTCCTCTTCAAAATGGCCAATTGTTGGCGCCCTTCCCGCTCAATATTTGGGAAGAGGCCCAGGGCCCCTGCCTATAAGTAGAGCTAGCCACCACAGTAGAAGGGAGAGGATCCGGACATCTCATCTTAGCTTGATCCAGCCTGATCGAGAGCCTAGCCACAAGAACACCTCACCCTCGCGAGGTTGTTCTTCCTTGTATTGTTCATCATCAGCCCAAGAGGCAATCCACCACACCACACACTAGAGTAGGGTGTTACACCACAATGGTGGCCCGAACCAGTATAAACCTTGTGTCTCTTGTGTTGTTCTTTTGGTAGTTTAGATCCTAGCGAGGCGACGAGGTGCAGGTAGGTAGGGGGCGCGATCTCCACGTGCACCCCAGAGTTCAAACCTAGAGGGTTTGCCGAAACCGAAATCCGACATTTGGCGCGCCAGGTAGGGGTGCGCTGGAGCTTTCCCTTCCGCCGATCCGCTCTCCGCCGACATCGCGACTCGCCCTACGATGAGCAGCGGGCCGCCCGCTCCGGTCGCCAGCGCCAGCGCGGGGGCCAGGGGGCTCCTTGCCTTGGCCCTAGCCTTGCGACAGGTGCGGTGGCCGAACAAGTTCAAGCCGGAGACGCCGCCGCGTTACAACGGCAGGACTGATCCACTGGCCTTCCTGCTGGCGTACGAGGAGGCCGTCCTCGAAGCAGGAGGCGATGACAGGGTCATGGCTAACTGGCTCCCCATGGCCCTCACCGGCGCCCCGCACATGTGGCTGCTTCACCTGCCAGCGGCTTCCATGGCCTCCTGGGAGGAGTTGCGCAACCTCTTCCTCGCCCAGCACGCTGCGCCGGCGCCCCCGGTCGTCGCAGCTCTCCTGGACGGCTCGCAGGCACCACCTTCAGGGTGCCACGTCAAGCCATTCGTCCGCCAGATCGGCGCTACCTCCGCGTGGCAGGGGGCTCCCCCAGGTCGGTCGGCGCCCAAGGACGATCTGGCCTTCAGCTCGGAGGACCACCCCTCCAACTCAGCCTGCTCGGGCGCGCTCCCAATGCTGTGCACCCCCACCATCTGCTAGGTGGTCGTTACCAGGACCCTCATCGACAGCGGCGCAGGCCTCAGCATGCTCTCGATTGAAGCCTTCAGCCTTCTCCACAGAACGCCAGAGCGGCTACAACCTAGCGGGCCCTTCTTGGGCGTCGAAGGCGGTTCAGCTGGCTCCCTGGGGCAGATCCGTCTTCCGGTGACCTTAGGCACCTACGACAACTACCGCAAGGAGCTAACCGACTTCGACATCACCCCATCGGCCTCCCATACAACGCCATCCTCGGCTACCCAGCACTAGCCAGATTCATGGCCACGACTCACCCATCGTACAACCTCATGAAGATGCCCGGGAGCAACAGCGTCCTCACCGTGTACGGAGACACCGGGGATGCGTTCCAAGTACTCAAGCTCATCTTCAAGACTGCGGCGGCAACCCAGCCTACCGGCTCAGACGCCCCTAAGCCCAAGTGGGCTGCGCCGGCCAAGAAAAAGCAGCTGTTCACCCAGGACAAGGCAGAAACCAAGCAGATACTGGTCGACGAGGACGGATCCACCAACGCCACCTTCACCATAGGCGCCAACCTCGAGCCCGAGCAGGAGGGGGCCCTGGTCAAGTTCCTGCGAGCGAACAAGAGGATATTCGCATGGGAGCCAGATCAATTGGCAGGGATCCCGAGAGGCGTAATCGGGCACCACCTCAACGTGTGCCCCAACGTACGCCCCGTGAAGCAGAAAGCGAGACGGCAATCCACTGAAAAGCAGGCTTTCATCGTCCAAGAGACCCGCAAACTAGAAGCTGCAGGGGTCATTCGTGAGGTCCGATACCCAGATTGGTTGGCTAACCCAGTTGTCGTGCCAAAGAAAGGGGGAAGGAACACATGTGTGTCGACTTCACCAACCTCAACAAAGCCTGCCCGCAGGATCCATTCCCGCTCCCCCGTATCGATCAGATCGTCGATTCCACCGCCGAGTGCGACCTGTTATGTTTTCTGGATGCCTTCTCCGGATACCACCAGATCAAGATGGCGGTAGAAGACGTGGAAAAAACAGCCTTCTTGACCCCGTGTGGAGTGTACTGCTAAACATGCATGCCGTTCGGGCTGTGCAACGCAGGAGCGACCTTTCAGCGGCTGATGCACATCACCCTGGGTCCGCAGCTCGGGAGGAATGTTGAGGCTTACGTCGATGACATTGTGGTGAAGTCTCGGGAGGCCAAAACCCTGATACAAGACCTGGAGGAAACCTTCGCGAGCCTCGACGTGGTGAAACTGCGGCTCAACCGGGAGAAGTGTGTGTTTGGGGTCCCCTCGGGCAAGCTCTTGGGCTTCCTCGTGTCCCATCGGGGCATCGAGGCTAACCCAGAATAGGTCAAGGCAGTTGAGGACATGAGCCCGCTGAAAACCCTCAGAGAAATGCAGAAGCTCACTGGGCGCGTGACCGTGCTAGGACGTTTCATCTCCAAGTTGGGGGAGCAAGCGCTACCTTTCTTCAAGCTAATGAAGAAAAAGGGCCCCTTTGAATGGACTGAATAAGCCGACAAGGCGTTCCAAGACCTCAAGAGGTACTTGACCAGCCTCCTGGTGATCGTGGCTCCGCGCCCCCAAGAGCCCCTGGTGCTCTACCTTGCAGCCACCCCCTACTCTGCCAGCGCAGCCCTGGTGGCGGTTAGGGAGGAGCGTCGGATCAAAGCCGCGGCAGCTGCCTGGGTCAAGGCGAAGCAGGATCAAGGGGGCCTCATAGAGACCACTACCACAACCGAGGAGGATCGGCCACCGCGGGGAAGCGCGCTCGGGAAAGAAGAGAACCCTCCCCCTGACGATCAGCCACTTGGGGCTCCGTTGCCTCAAGAGGCGCCACGGCCTCCGGAGGACGCCAACGACACCAACACTCCCAACCTCGTCGAACACCCCGTATACTTCATCGGCACAGTGTTGCGGGACGCGAGGGCGTGGTACCCCATGCCCCAGAAACTCCTCCTCGCGCTCTTGGTGCCTTCGCGCAAGCTGCGGCACTATTTTCAGGGCCATCCCATCAAGGTTGTCTCGGCGTACCCCTTGGAAAGGGTGCTCAGGAGCCCCAACTCAGCCGGAAGAGTCGCTGAGTGGAACATCCAGTTGCGAGCGTTTCAGCTGGAATTCAGCACCACCATAATCATCAAGGGAGCCGCGCTAGCGGACTTCATGGCGGAATGGACGGAGGCGCAAGGCCTCAAGGCTGGCGAGGATCGGTCCCTCTCCCCGGGAAGTGAGGCACCGGACGGTTGGATCATGTACTTCGACAGGGCGTTCTCTAGACACGGCACGGGAGCTGGCGCAGTGCATATATCTCCTACTCAAGACAAGCTCTACTATGCCGTGCAGCTCTGTTTCCAGCACGGGGGAAAGGTCTCCAACAACATAGCGGAATACGAGGGCCTGATAGCAGGCCTGAAGGCCGCGGCTGCCCAGGGAGTGAAGCTTCTTACCATCAAGAGTGATTCACAACTCCTCGTCAACTTCTCCAACAAAGTATATGAGCCAAGGGATGAGCACGTGGAAGCCTACCTCGCAGAGGTCCGCAGGATGGAGAAGCAGTTCTGGGGGCTGGAGTTGCAGCATGTGCCTCGTGGCACCAATCAGGAGGCTGACGACATCGCCAAACGGGCATCCAGGCGGCTACCTCAGGAGCCCGGCGTCTTCGAGGAACGGATCTTCAAGCCCTCGGCAACGCCATCGCTGTCAAGCATAGTGCAGCCTCGGGAAGAGCTCCCCCAGCCACCTACCTCGGGAGCACCACCGTGGTCCGCCTCGAGCGCTGCCTCGCCAGAACGCTGGAGCCTCAGGAGGGATGCTGGATCACAGAGCTCCGGAGCTACCTGACGCAAGTAACCTTGCTGGAAAAGGAGGAGGAAGCGGAGCGCGTGGCACGGCAAGCCACGGCGTACTGCATCAGGGATGGGGAGCTCTACCGGAAGCGACCGAATGATGTGTCCCTGCGGTGCATCTCCAGGGAGCAAGGGAAGGAGCTGCTGGCGGACATACACGGTGGAGACTGTGGGCACCATTCGTCATCACGGACCCTCGTTGGCGAGGCGTTCCGCAGCGGGTTCTATTGGCCCACTGCGCTCAATGATGCCGTGGAACTTGTAAAGGCTTGCGAGGCCTGGCAATTCCATGCCAAGCAGTTCCATCAGCCGACAGGAGGTCTGCAAACTATACCCCTCTCGTGGCCATTCGTAGTCTGGGGGCTAGATATCCTGGGCCCGTTCCCTCGGGCGCCAGGAGGCTATCGTTACCTCTACGTCGCCGTGGACAAGTTCACCAAGTGGGCTGAAGTGGAAGCCGTTCGTACCATCCCCGTAGGTTCTGCGGTCAAGTTCATCAAGGGCATCGTAAGCCGGTTCGGGGTGCTGAACCGCATCATCACCGACAACGGTTCGCGGTTCACCAGTAACCTCTTCAAAACATATTGTGCTAACCTTGGGATGCAGATATGCTACGCCTCGGTGGCGCACCCGCGGAGCAACGGTCAGGCCGAGCGGGCCAACGCAGAGGTCCTGAGGGGCCTCAAAACCAGGACATTCAAGAAGAAGCTGGAGGCTGCGGCGAGGCTGGTACGATGAGCTTCACCAGACAGGTCCATCCGCACGACCGCGACCAAGCCGACTGGCGAGACCCCCTTCTTCCTAGTCTATGGAGCTGAAGCAGTCCTCCCTCACGAGGTCAGACGTCGTTCTGCACGGGTCCTGGCGTTCGACGAGGCGTAGCAGGATGCCATGCGGGGGACGGACCTCGTGCTGGGGGAGGAGCATCGTCGGGAAGCCGCGCTACGAGCGGCAAGATACCAACAAGCACTGCGGCGATACCACTGCCGCAACATTCGCCCCAGGACTCTTGAGGTAGGAGACCTCGTGCTCAGGCGGCTTCTCTACAGGGAAGGACTGCATAAGCTATCTTCCATGTGGGAGGGACCGTTCAAGGTTGTTCATGTTTCCAGGCCCGGCTCCACGCGCTTGGAGACTCAGGAGGGGGTGCCCGTCCAGAACGCGTGGAACATCCAGCACCTCCGGAGGTTTTACCCCTAAAAGGCCCGGTGCCTGTGAAGAAGGCGAATGCCTGTGAAGCGTAGCGTTTTGGAAAAGGCCCGGTGCCTGTGAAGAAGGCGAACACCTGTGAAGCTTATCTTTCTATGAAAGGCCCGGTGCCTGTGAAGAAGGCGAACGCCTGTGAAGCTTATATTTCTATGAAAGGCCCGGTGCCTGTGAAGAAGGCGAACGCCTGTGAAGCTTATCTTTCTATGAAAGGCCCGGTGCCTGCAATGAAGAAGGCGAATGCCTGTGAAGCTTATTTTTCTGAGAAAGGCCCAGAGCCTGTGAAGAAGGCCAATGCCTGTGAAACTCGCCGCCCGTGACACTCTCACGTAATAATGAGTTGGGGCTGTACACGCCCCGGAGTCTCAGGAGCGCCGGCCTCAGGCCTTGGGGCTCCCTCCCACGCCCAGTGGCAGCACTTAGCTCCGCGCTGGTGAGAAGACGTCGAAGACTAGATTAGGTGCCGGACGCGGCTTTTCTTCGTTTGCTTTCTGCAGTTGGCTTGTTCGTTCCCATTTGAAGATTTATTGAAGTGGTTGCCGTCTTTGGCTTGTGACTCTTTGCCTTCTTCGCTCTTCTGCCTCAATTTCTCTCGCGCGAGTCTCGCGAGGGAGCAATGCGGGCACCCTCGCGAGTGTTTTCTGCCCCTGTTGTTTGAGGCTTCCCCAGCCGGGTCCACTATGGGAGCGCCCCTCCAGTTCGTGCCCCACGGGCACCGCAACGCGAACACCGGACCTAGGTCGGTCGCCTCCACAGCTGAGGCCGGAAGCTACCTCTCTTGGCTAATCTTTGTAGGGCATGAAGCATTCGACGGGGCCTCATCCTCGGGAGGCAGAGACCGCGACAGGTCGCCCCCAAGCTAAGTAATTTCTACACGCAGGCGTGTGGCACAGAAGCCTAATATAGAAATAGCGGCAACAGTACGATAATTAACAACAATAGTCCAAGCATGCCCCCGCGGGGCCCTACACTACTATCTCCTTGCGCAGGAAAAGGAAAAGGACAAAACGGGCGCGACTCGCCCGACACCAACTCACGGCGAGAGCTCAAACTGCCTCCGGAGCTTAGGCGGACTCCCTCTCGCGTTTCACCGAGGCGCGACGGTGGGCAGACCCTCTACCTCCCTCCAGGCGGGCACGGCGGCGCGGGGGCAGGTCGCGGCCACCGCTGGAGGAGCCGCTGTCCGAAGAAGAGACGCCAAAGCTCGGCGAACCCCGAGCGCCACCGATCACGCGCGCGCTGTCATCTTCATCGTCGCCGGGGCTAGGCCCACGGCCGCGGTCGTCGTCCTCGGGGCAGCACCCAACGCGACGACTATCTTCCCCGAACACCCTCACGTAGAGGGTGGCATCGCCGTCGAACTTGAAGTGCAGGGTGCACCGCCGGCTCAGGCCATGCGCGCGGGAAAACGTTTGCCAGCCATGGGTCAGGGCCACACTCCCGGCTGCGGAGACCTCCAGCGAAGCCCAGGAGGCACAGCTGCAGCAACCGTCCGCCTGGAGCCAGAGGCCGCCCGGGGCGCCGGTCGGAAGTTCACCTTAGAGGAAGCGGGGAAGCCGGAGCTGGGTGCTGGTCGGCTCCACCGACCACACGACAAACTCCGGCAGCACCTCTGCCGAGCGGAAGCGTGGCCTAGGGGGTCGCGCGGCCGTGGCGCGCCCCGCATCAACGTCCTGACGCCCGACGCCACGCAGGAGATCGCCTCCATGGCCGTGGGAAGCCGTTACGGGAGCCACAGGGTGCTTGCGAGGATGGCCTCGACTGCACTTGGCCGGGGGAGAGTCAGGCTCTACCTGGCGGGCCTTCCCTTTCTCCGTGGTCGAGAACCTCTTCAGCGGAGCCATGGAGAAGAAGGAGAAGCAAGAAGAGATGGGCTGGAAGGGCATGCGCCGTTCCGTACTTATAGCCGGGGAAGGCCAGCCGTCGACCTCCACGATCGCAGGTAATCATGACCCGCTTTGCTTGCAGGGACTTGTCAATTTGTGCAGTCGCCGAGGCGTCGTGGGGAAGCAAAGGCCCCCACGTCCAATCAACCGCCACGCGGCGCCCGAGGCCGCAGGCTGTTAGGGCCCGCGGCGCTTCGCACTTGCCCCTTCGCTTCTCCGCTCAGCCAAGTCCGGGCGTGCCTTGGGCCCGGGGGCTACTGTCGTTGTTCTGGGAACGGGGGTACCCAGACTTGCCTGCCTGTGGCCTGCGGTGTGGCTCAAGGGGTGGCCCAGTACGGCCCATCTTCATCAGCACCAGCTCAATACCCTCGCGAGGGGCCAAGCCTCGCGGGGCGGACGGCAGGAAGCTTCCTCAGGCACGGCCTCGTCAGGATGGCTCGCGAGGAGGCGGAGAGATCAAGGCGGGGTAGCTCACGAGGTGCCCATGACGCAAGCCATGACGACCAAGGGCGCCAGGCGGGCGCCAGCCCGCGCAGTGTCCTAATTTCCTCTTTGGTGCAAAGGGGGCAAGCGCATGCGAGAGTATCAAGCAAAGGCACCCGTTTCGGTGCAACAAGACCAAGACCGTCGCAACAACAGGAAGGAGGTCATCGTGGAGCCCAAGCCAAGGCCACCACCAGAGCCTTTGACAAAGCGAGGCCAACTTTAGTCGAGGATAAGTGTACTAGATGTTCCCTTCAAAATGGCCAATTGTTGGCGCCCTTCCCGCTCAATATTTGGGAAGAGGCCCAGGGCCCCTACCTATAAGTAGAGCTAGCCACCACAGTAGAAGGGAGAGGATCCGGACATCTCATCTTAGCTTGATCCAGCCCGATCGAGAGCCTAGCCACAAGAACACCTCACCCTCGCGAGGCTGTTCTTCCTTGTATTGTTCATCATCAGCCCAAGAGGCAATCCACCACACCACACACAGGAGTAGGGTGTTACACCACAATGGTGGCCCGAACCAGTATAAACCTTGTGTCTCTTGTGTTGTTCTTTTGGTAGTTTAGATCCTAGCGAGGCGACGAGGTGCAGGTAGGTAGGGGGCGAGATCTCCGCGTGCACCCCAGGGTTCGAACCTAGAGGGTTTGCCGGAACCCAAAATCCGACACAAAAGGTTGAGAGGCGCCGTCCCTCCCGCTCCCCTCCTTATAAAGGGGCCGGAGCGAGGCTCAGCCGCCCCCTCTCGGCCAATCCGGCCTCTTGAAGTGAAAGCGAGTGGAGCGTCGACCGCCCTCCCCGCTCCATTGAAGGCGCGTGGGAATCGACTTCGACGCTGCTGATTGATTACCACGACCCTACCGCCATTCGCTTTGCATGCAGCGAACGTGGCGCAAGGGGCGGGCGCAATAGGACGCGAGGAACAACGGTTCCCGAGCGAGGGTAATAAATGGGAGGCAGCCCCGCGGTCCAAAAGAGAAGCGCAAGCCGCCTCTTTACTATCCATCGCGAGGTGACGCCAGCATGCCCACGTCATGCGCGGGCATGATCCCCATGTCGCGCATTCAACGCGGGTCGTTGGAAGCGCAGCGGACGGAACAGTGGCAGCGGTAAGAATCCGCCCCAACTACCCGCGCACCGCTCTGGGCCTGGCCCAACAACGTGCATCGCTTATGTGTGGCCCAGGCCCGGGGGCTCCTATCGGTGTACAAAAGTAGGGGCTCTGCTTTTGACCCCTTTACTTGTGCACAGGCAGTCAGAGCCTCCCGCCACGGCCACGCACCACACGGCAGGAAGGGGAGCCGAGAGAAGCCGAGGCCACAAGGCAAATGAAGCAACGACAAGGACCAAGGCCACAAGGATCGGATGGGTGAAGCAGGTTTTCCAGCAAGGACCCTTGCTGTGGCAGCCTCGCCGCCCCAAAGAAGACCCTTGTCGGGCAGCCCACCCACACCACCGAAAGCAAGCCACCCCCGAGCCCACCAATGCTCGGACAAATGCGCTGGGACAGGGCTCGGGAGGCACCCCCGTGGTGGCATGCAGATCTTTGTGAAGACATAGAATGCTCAAGATCAAATGAGGATAAGAGGGCAACAATCCTCACCGAAGAAACCCACAAGACCCCCTGCAAGACCCTTGCTGGGGAGGCCAGCGCGCCATGGCAAGACCCTTGCCGGGCCACCCGGCAAGACTCTTGCCGGGGAGGCCAGCGTGCCACAACAAGACCCTTGCCGGGCCACCCGACAAGGCCCTCGGCAAAGCACACCATCTGGGCCACTGCCAGGCCCGCACCAGATAAGTCTTCACTGCCATTCGCATGCAGCTGCCGACCCAACCAGTTGGGCAGGCACCTGCATGGCGGCATGCAATCCTTCGTGGAGGCTCCACCACCGCGCCACCTCAGCTGCCTGCCTGCCTACATGGCACCGCATGCGTCGCTGGCCAGGGCACGTGTCGAAGCGAGGTGGAGCTGCGACGGACGGGACGGGCCTCGCCCGCGTCCCCAATAAAGCGAAGGTACACCTAAGCCTCGCATTAAATGCGTCTTGTCCTGTAATACTAGCGATAGACTTGCGACACTGTAGCACTTTCCACCTCCTGTGTGCCACTGTGGCGGCCCCTTTCGCCTATAAAAGGAGGCCCACGGCACACAGAGAAAGGATTCGGCTCTTTGGAACCTCGCAGCACCCAGAGCTAGTTCGAGAGCTCAAGAACACTAAATACATCCACCAAAGCAGGACTGGGGTTTTACGCATCCTCGCGGACCAAACCTGGGTAAAATCCCTTTGTGTTGTCTGTTGGTCCCACTCTTCTCACGATCCCCGTGCCCCGCAACCGTAGAAGGGATTCCAGTGATCCCATAGGTGTCGTTTCCCACCGACAATCTTTCCATCAGTAAGTTTGAGAGTGGCAATGGAGTTCTTGTGGTATCTTTCAGTGCCAAGAGCATGAAAGTGTTTGGTATTTTCAGAGCCAAACTTAATGTACCTGATGGTGCATCGTTTTCGCCAGTATTGATTCTGAAACTGCAATAGTTTGAGAAGGTGTCCTTTGACAATGTGTCTGAAGTTGGATCCTGGCCGGGAGAGAGGCCGCTTATCCTCAAGTACATCAAGCTCTTGCAAAGTCTGATTGCAATTTTGAATAAGGATGGACATCTTGGAGATTCCTTTGCTCCAATACTTGAGATCATAGCGGAGATTCTTTAGCTTTCTGCAGATAGTGGCAGCTGCGTTTTTTGCGTGGCTAGGTTTCTCCCAGGAGGATGCGACTACTTGAAGAAAGTTGGAGTGGTTGATCCAAAAAAATTCAAGTCTGAAAATCCTTCTCTTAGGTATAGTAGTTTCTATTTGGACAACACAAGGGGAGTGGTCAAAAGTGGGTTTTCCTAGAGCCCTGACAAGAGTATTAGGAAAAGAGTGTGTCCAATGGCTGGAGGAGAAAAACTAGTCAAGTTGTTCAAGGAGTGGATCATCTTGCATATTGCTCCATGTGTACGATCGACCTTTCTGTGGTAACTCAATTAGGGCCTGTGCTCGAATGATGTCATTGAATAGGAGAATATCATTCATATTTGCTCCTGGTTTGTTTCAGTTTTTAGATGATCTAATGAAGTTGTAATCACCCACAAGTAACCAATCTTTAGAGTCAGGGATCACGAGATCATATAGCCAGGTTGTGAAGGTCAGGCGATCATCTCTCTGACAGGGCCCATAGATATTATATAAGTGCCAAATATTACCAGAAGTTTTGGACGTGAAGACTAGACCCAAGGCAAAGTAATCGGAGAAGCATACAACACCATCAAAAGCAGAACCAATCCAAATGGTAATAAGACCACCCGAGGCACCTTGAGAGGGCACATAACAGAATTTATCAAATATCTTAGGACAGAAGGTTTTAATAAAAGCAAGATCAAAATGCACACGTTTCATCTCTTGCAAGCAAATCACATTGCACCCACTAGTCACGATAGCATTTCTAAGAGCGAGCAGTTTTTTGTCCAAATTTATTCCGCGCACGTTCCAAACGAGCACGTTCCACTGCTGCTTGGGCAGCATGACCAAGAGCTTCGGGTGGAAGAAGAGGAAGAGCCCTCCTGGTCAGCCATAAGCTTATCGGTAGAGAGCTCCTCGGGAAGTATGCCACAATGAGCCGTGCCCATAGCCTAGAGCACGGAGACGGGAGTTGGTGGAAGTACATCGCCCTGATCAGCCAAAGTTGTGTTGATGACATTTGGGGCCGCTGGGACCTGTCGAGCCTTCACCTTGCTCTTGGACACACGTGTCTCTGCCATGGAGGGAGCTTTGAAACCATCATACTTGTTCGTATGAGTGCTGCAGCGCAAAGTAGATGGATCGACCTCCAGTGGCTTCTTCTTCCTTTCCTTGCGAGCCAGGCCCAGGTTGGTCAGAGTGTTCTCTGAAGAGATGCTATCTGAAGAATTGTTCTCTGACGAGGTGTTCACTGAGGCATTGGTATGTTCAGAAAAATCAGAGCTCATGTGGATAGGTTCAAGGACATTCAGTAAGGATGGTGGCGATCGGTTCACTGAAGCAGTAGTGACAGTAGGCGATGAGTGGGTTCTGCCAATAGTCAGGCCAGGTGATGGTATGTAAGAGTCTGGGTTGACAGCAGAAGCAATCTCAGTTCCTTCAGAAGTAGCTGCAATGATGTCAGAGGAAGGAAGAGGAGCAGGGAGCACAGAATCTTCAGGAATCTCTTCAATCACCACATTGGAGTGGTTGATTAATTTGGGTGCAGTGTTATGTGCCTGTCTGAGATGAATGTCATCACCAACCAGCGAGATCTGAACAACAACCTGTGAGTTATCATTTCTGATTCCATATCCATTGCTCCAGGTTCCAAAGGTGGCCAGAATGGGACGGATGGCATCCAGGAGGAAAGCATTAAGTTGCTTGCGAGGGGCAGGAGTAGCAAGCAAGAAGTTCATTACCTCATTCCCTTGGGCTGACAAACTAAAGTTCAGACCTGCATTATGAACTGTCACCATTACTGTCACAGGCTCAGGGGCTTCAGGAACTGGGGGATTGTGATCAAAGATGGCGAGAACTAGAGCTGTCTGAAGCAGTGATGGAGTCATTCCATGCTTGAAAAGCACTGTCAACAACATTATTCTCCGGAACGATGCCATCCTGAACCGATAAACCTTGAGCAGAGAGCCATGCCTGAAAGTTCATCAGATATGGTGGCAACTGCAGCGCAGGAGTAGGCCATTCCCCCCAAGCAACATCAATATGAACTTCCTCATCATCAGGGGCCTGAAGATCTGCAGGAGCCCCATTTTGAGCAAACCAATTGTGAACTTGCTGTTGATATAGCTGTTCCGCCATCATGTCAGGCCCAAACAGGGGGTGCGGCTCACCGTTGGGCGGCGGTGGTACCTCAGGCAGCATCACATTCCAGTCGCTGCTGCACAGGATAGTGACTTGAACAGTCCAACACTCACACGCGTCACCCAACTAGCGAACAACAAAGTTCTTGGGGATCAATCTCATATGAATCACTTGCACTTGCACCATCACATATCTTCTATCCTGCCTAGGATTGTACCAGGAAATCAGACCACCAAAGCCCCCTACTGATTTATTGATATAGAATTCAGCCTGATAACCCTCCTTTCCTCTACTTTCCTTGGCGGGAACTGATGCTGCCGCTGCCTCTGTCGCGACTGTGTCCCGGTTCGTATTATCCACGCAAATGATTGCGTCCTTCTCATATGATGGGATGGTAATGACCCCTAAAGCCCCATGCATCTTCAAGGTGTTGTAGGCATAGAGGGATGCCGCCATGAATTTAGCTAGGGCTGGACATCCAAGAATCCCATTGTACGGATGGGGGAGGTTGACCACATCAAATACGATCTTCTCAGTCTGGTAGTTCAGCTCTCCCACAAATGTAACTTGCAACGTGATCTTTCCCTTAGGATGACTCCTACTGGGATTAACTCCTTGAAACGTGCCGGTAACCTTTAGTTCCTCCTCTGTTATGTTAAGTCTGCTCACAACTGCCGGGGATATCAGATTCAACTCGGCCCCGCCATCCACCAACATCTTTGAGACCTTGAGGTTGCGAATTGTTGGAGAGACCAACAATGGCAAACATCCTACCACAGTGGTACGGCTAGGATGATACTCTTCGTCAAAGATGATGGGAGTGCGTGACCATTTGAGCGGCTTCCAGGCCTCTGGAACTGGTTCCACGACATTGACTTCTCGCGCCCACCGCTTGAGGTGGCGGTGACACTACAGGAATCGGGCACTTTGCCGTCTGCCATGGCTGACGGCAAAGGCATGCCTAGCGGACGGCAACGGCAAAGGCCTTTGCTATCAGCCAGCAGACGGCAACATGTCCGGCTGAATAGGCTACGACAAAGGGTTCTTTGCCGTCTGCTGGCAGACAGCAAAGATGAAATGGTCTTTGCCATCCGCCAACGAACGGCAAAGAGCCTGGATGGCACACGTGGAAGGTTATGTCCATTAGGGGGTTAACGGCGTGCTTTGCCGTCAGCTGGCAGACGACAAAGACCTTTGCATATTTGTCGTCTGCAAGCGGACGGCATAGCGAGCCATGTGGCAGCACCTGGGGGGCTGGCCTATTTGATTTCTTTGCCATCTGCTGGCTGACAACAAAGATGCAATGGTCTTTTCCGTCTGCCAGCAGACGACAAAGCATCCAAATAGCCAGCCTATTGCCCACGCACTTGAGCTGATCTTCCGAGTTGAAGGTGATGGCGCATTGGGACCACCTGAATGGGCGCATGACCTCAAGCTTGGGGAGGACTGCATTCACTTCATGAGCAAACTGTTTGAAGATACGCTGCGAGGCTGGGGCCTGAGCTCCACCCAAGATGCAGGCGATAGCGCGCGGCTCCTGGAAGCTCCCAGCCCCCTCGTCTTGATGGTCGTTGTTCCTTCTAGGCGGTGGCGGCAGCAGGGGAAGATCGGCGTTGCCCTGAGGTCGATCCTCACGAGGCTGGTCCCTCCAGGCGCCCTTGCGAGGATGATCCTGCCAGCGGTCCTCACGAGGCCTATCGCACCACTCCTGGCGCGGGCCACGGTCGTCTCACCGCCCGCCACCACGTCCTCCTCCTTGGTCAGAGCTCCGCCGCTGCGCCGGGCCGCCGAATCAAGCCGCCCTTCTCAGATGGCTCGAGCTCTTGACAGTCGCTGGTGTTGTGAGTGTTCAGGTTGTGGAAGGTGCATAATAGTCGGCTACTCTTTGACGACTCGGGCTGATCTCTGCCTTGCTTGGTGTCCGGCTCCACTGTGAGCACGACTGCTCCCTTGCGCTTCACGTCCTTTACCTTGGCCTTCTTCTCCTCCGGACCTACAACTGGCAGCTCGAGGAGGGAGAGGCGCCCTTCCTCAGCTCTTGCGCACTTGGTCGCCATGTTGAATAGCTCCTGAGATGTGCACAGCTCCTCGTGGATAGCAAGCTCTTCCTTCATCTTGATGTCGCGGACGCCATCAGAGAACGAGGAGATGATGGCCTCATCCGTCACCTTGGGGATCTTGAGGCGAGTGTTGTTGAAGCGCTAGGTGTACTTTTGGAGGGTCTCTCCTGGTTGTTGGTTGATGCATCACAGGTCACCCCCGGCCGGCGGGTGGTCGCGAGTGCCCTGGAAGTTGGCGATGAAGCGGTCGCGCATCTCATCCCAGGAGGAGACCGAGCCTCGTGGCAGGTTCAGGAGCCACGAACGGGCGCCGTCTTTGAGTGCCATAGGGAACCAGTTCGCCATGACTTTCTCATCACCGTTGGCCGCCTCGATGCTCAGCTCGTAGAGCTGCAGGAACTCCGCGGGGTCGAGGGTGCTGTCATAGTGTGGAGGCAGATCTGGCTTGAACTTGCCTGGCCAGGCGACGCTACGCAGCTCGGGGGTGAAGGCGCGGCAGCCGGCCGTGGTCGCCGGGGCCCGTCTTGGAGGCGGAGCTTGGTCCTAACGCTCACGCGCCGCCATAGCAAGTGGCGCGGGGGCCTGCCGCGACAGATGATCCTGGTGCGGCGGGGCGAGGAGTGGCAGAGCATTCTCTTGCGGTCGAGGAACTTCTTGGCAGCTTCCTTCTTCATGCGCGGGCACCGGACGCGGCTGATCGCGTCGCGGAGCCGCACGCCTTGGCGCCAATGCGCCATCTTGGGGCAGAAGTGGTGGAGGTGCTCCGTGAGCTGCGTCGCCTGAAGCTGGCGGTGGGCCCGTCGGAGAGAGCGACGGCGCAGGGGAGCCCCCTGCGGCATGGACAAGCTTGGCGATGCGGTCAAGCCAGTCCTCGTAGAGGTCATCGACCGGGCGGTAGCGCAGGAGCTCGTGCGCCATGAGGAGTGCGGCCCGTGCGTCCATGGGAGCGCGACGAGCGTGGGACGACGAACCAGCGGGAGACAGCGATGGAGTGGCGGTGCGGCCGTCCTGCCGCACCGACGGGTGCAATGAGGATGCTTGCTGCTCGTTCCCCGCCGGGCCGGTGGCGGCGTTGGCGGCAGGAGATGGAGAATGACGAGGTGGCCCACCGATGAGAGCCGTCTGAGCGACGCGGGTGGCCAGGGCAGCCCGGCGCTCGGCATGAGCACGGCGAGCGTCCGCCATGGAGACGATGGAGCAACTGGACGCGAACGACGGAAGGGAGGCTCCGGTGCACCCCTACCTGGCGCGCCAAATGTCGGATCACAGGTTCCGGCAAAAACCTCAAGGTTCAAACACTGGGGTGCGCGCGGAGATTTCCTTCCTACCGATCTACGCCCTAGCTCGCTAAGATCTTGCAGACGAACTCGACGAACTCGCAACACAAAGACACAAGATTTATACTGGTTCGGGCCAACGTTGTGGTGTAATACCCTACTCCAGTGTGGTGGTGGTGGATTGCTTCTTGGGCTGATGATGAATAGTACAAGGGGAAGAATAGCCTCCTAAGGTTGGGGTGTTCTTGTGTTCGGTGTGTGGCTAAGGATTGGCTACAGATCAGATGCCCCTATTGTGGTGGCTAGTTCTACTTATATAGGCCCTGGTCCTCTCCCCAAATATTGAGCGGGAAGGGAGCCAACAACGGCCAATTTGAAAGGGGACAACTAGTACAGCTTATCCTGAAAAAAGCGGTCTTTGCCTGCAAAAGGCTCTGGTGATGACGCCGTCTTGGGCTCCATGGTGACCTCCATCTTGCCGTCCGGCTGGTCTTGGTCTCGTTGCACTGATATGGAAACCTTTGCTTGATGCCTCGGTACTCCACGCCTGCGCTTGCCTCCTTACACCAAAGAGGAAACAAGGACACTGCGCGTGCTGGCGCCCGTCTGACGCCCGCCTGATCTTGATCGTCATGGCTCACGTCACGAGAGCCTTGCGAGGTTTGCCCCGCCTTGATTTCTCCGCTCCTAGCGAGGCAGCCTGGTGAGGCCTCTCCAGAGGAGGTCTTGCATCGTCCGCCTCGCGAGGCTTGGCCCCTCGCGAGGGTCTTGAATGTCTCGTTGATGAAGATGGGCCGTACAGGCCTGCAGCACAGCCACGCCATGGGCCGCAAGCAGGCAAGTCTGGGGACCCCCGTTCCCAGGACGCTGACAATGTCGATGTTGACTCAGAGGATGACGACGAGACCACCAGTCAGAAGAAGAAGAACAAGCAGCGCAAAAAGAGGTGCAAGGATAAGGCTGTGGTGAACATCGAAGGATCTGGAACGCCTAGTACCGGCAAGAAGGCTAAGGCCGAAGCCCCCGGCAAGGAAGCTGCCGCGTGCACTGACTGTCGGGAGGCTGTGGCTGCCGAGAAGGCTGGAAAAGGCAATGGGCCGTATTGCTAGATTCATCAGACCAAAGGCTACGATCTCCAAGAGTGTCATCAGGTTGAAGTTGAACAACTCGCCAAGAAGCAGAGGGCTGAATATGAGAAGCGTGATAAGGAAAAAGGTCAGAATGGCACTGTCGGGAAGGGCCGAGGCGGTGAAGAAAATCGCCCTGGTAAGGCTCTTCGGAACCAAAGAAAACCCGCCAAGGGCCGAGAGAAGGAAGGTTGCAATGCTGAGAGTGATGGAGGGGATGAAGAGGAAACCAGCAAGCAGGAATTCCAAAAGGCCACTGACTTCCTTTGCACTGACGGGGGCGCATCTTTGCACTCCTATCACCGCCAACTTAAATGGTGGGCGCGTGAGGTCAATGCCGTGGAGCCAGAGGCAGAGTCTCGGAAGCCGCTCAAATGGTCACGCACGCCCATCATTTTTGACAATGAGGACCATACTGACCGCACCACCGCGGTAGGGTGTTTGTCGTTGTTGGTCTCACCGATAATTTGCAAGACGGCGGGGCCGGGTTGAATCTGATTTCCCCAAAGGTTATCGGCAATCTTCAGATAGCAGAGGAAGAACTAAAGGTCAAATGCACGTTTCAAGGAGTTAATCCCGGCAGGATTCATTCTAAGGGAAAGATCACACTGCCAGTGACGTTTGGGGGAGAATTGAACTACCGGACTGAGAAGGTTGTGTTTGATGTGGTCGACCTCCCCCTGCCCTACAATGGGATCCTTGGACGCCCAGCTCTGGCAAAATTCATGGCGGCATCCCACTATGCCTACAACACTTTGAAGATGGCAGGGCCGGTAGGAGTCATTTCCATGCTGTCAGACGAGAAAGACGCAATCATTTGCATGGATAAGATGTATCAGCACGCAGTCACGGCAGAGTCCGCGGCAGCAGCGGTCCCTGCCAAGGAAAACAAAGGGAAGAAGAAGGATAGCAGGGACACCAGCAAGGAATCTGGGAAGCGTACCTCTTCGGAATGCGCTACCCCTGGTGATAATTTGCCGGAGAGTTCCAACAGCAAGAGATCCAAGGCTGCTGCACCACATGTGAAAAAGGTCCCGACAGGGCTGGCTGGCGTTGATGGTACCTTTACTATCAGCGCCACCCTTGATGACAAATAGGAAGGCACACTCATTGCCTTCCTGCGGGCGAATATCGATGTATTTTCCTGGCAACCATCTGATGTCCCTGGTGTTCCTAGGGAGGTAATCGAGCACCACCTTGCTGTCTTCCCACATGCCCGACCCATCAAGCGGAAAGTTCGAAAGCGGGCCTTGGAGGGGCAGCAGTTCATTGCCGAAGAGATTAAGAAGCTTGAGGCAGCTGGTCTGGTCAGAGGAGCACTGCATCCAACATGGTTAGCGAACCAAGTGGTTGTTCGCAAAGCTAATGGAAAATGGAGGCTTTGCATAGATTTCACAGATCTCAACAAGGCTTGCCCGAAGGACCCATTTCCCTTGCCGCGCATTGACCAGATTGTGGACTCCACTATAGGTTGTGATTTGCTCTCTTTTCTGGATGCATACTCTGGATATCATCAGATCTTCATGTCCAAGGAAGATGAAGAGAAGACCTCATTCCTCACCCCATGTGGTACTTACTGCTTCGTGCGCATGCCTTTCGGGTTAAAGAGTGTCAGGACAACTTTTGCAAGAGCAGTCCAAATTGGTTTTGAACCACAGTTCCACAGAAACATTGATGCTTATATAGATGATATTGTGGTCAAGACCAAGGATAGATGAACCCTCATCCAGGATTTGGAGGAGACATTTGCTAATCTGCACAAGATCAACTTCAAGCTAAACCAGGAGAAGTGTGTGTTTGGCGTTCCCTCCGGCAAGATGCTTGGGTTCTTCATGTCCCACCATTGGATCGAGGCCAACCCTGGTAAGATCAAGGCTATCGAGTAGATCCACGCACCCAGGACAGTTAAAGATGTGAGGCTTCTGACAGGGTGCGTTGCCGCACTTAGCAGATTCATCTCCAGGTCTACTGAGTGCGCCTTGCCGTTCTTCAAAATTTTGAAGAAGGCAGGGCCCATAAAGTGGACCCCGGAAGCAGACGCTGCATTGCAATATTTGAAGACCTACTTGTCCTTGTACCCACTTTGGTTGCTCCCAAACCACAAGAGCCGTTGCTGCTATACGTAGCAGCAACCAATCAAGTGGTTAGTGCAGCCCTAGTGGTGCAGCGGGAAGTAGAAGAAACAGAGAGTGAGCAAAGCCCGGTAATACCGGATGAGGATCAGGACAAAGAGGAGCACGACAGCAGGGACAACCCCAAGGATGCGGCAAGGAAGAAAGTGGTGTAGCGCCTAGTGTACTTTGTCAGCTCCCTGTTATAGGGGGCTATATCAAGGTACTCTGGTGTGCAAAAGTTGATTTTTGGCCTCATCATAGCCTCAAGGAAACCGCGCCACTACTTCCAAGCCCATGAGATCCCGGTTGTCACTTGCTTTCCCTTGCAAAGGATACTCCGAAACCCTGAGGCTACCGGCAGAATAGTGGAGTGGGCTTTGGAGTTATCCAGCTTTGGCTTGAAGTTTGAGAGCACATCAACAATTCAGAGTAGTGCATTGGCAGGGTTTATTGAAGAATGGACGCCAACACCTAATGAATAAGTGCTGGAAACAGTTACCCCCGGCAACGAAGTGCCCCAAGAATGGTCCTGTATTTCGGTGGTGCATTCTCCCTGCAAGGTGCAGCGGCTAGCGTACTTCTCATCGCTCCCACTAGAGAGCACCCGAAGTACGTCGTCCAGATGCATTTTCCCTGGGAAGAGGCAACCAACAATACAGCAGAGTATGAAGGGCTCCTTGCCGGGCTTAGGATTGCCGGGCTTAGGATCATTCGAGGAGATTCACAACTTGTGGTGAGACAATTCAACAAAGATTTCCAAAGTCCATTGATGGAGGATAGGTTGAGGAAGTGAGAAGATTGGAGGAACGCTTTGACGGATTGCAAATAGAACACATACCCCGTGCGGAAAATAGCATAGCTGATCATCTGTCAAAGTGTGTTGCGCAAAAACATCCTGTGGAACCAGGAACTTTTGTTCTTCTTCTTACTCAGCCCTCCGTATCCCCGGCAACAATTGCCTGAAAGAGGAGGAAATTGGACTCCGGTAAGCCTCTCCCGGTAGATGTCCCCGGCCATTTCCCCGAGCTGCCGAGCCTCTGGGAAATTGGACCCTGTGAGAAACAACTCCCCATCGATTGCCAGGCTGCACCCTCCTGCCGGGCCACTGGTCCCCACGGTTGAGGAACGCGCTCCCGTAGGTGAGGAGGTGCCGCTAGTCCTTGTTGCCGAGCCCAGGCTCCAACTTGGGCGAGGCACATATTCCATTTCTTCCAAACTAGAGAACTTCCCAATGAGCAGGAGGAAGATGAAAGAGTAGCCCGGAGGGCCAATATGTATCAGTTTGTCGATGACACTCTGTACAGAAGGAGGCCCAATGGTGTGAAACTGAAGTGCATTTGCCGGGAAGAAGCAAAGGGACTGCTGGCAGAAATACAAAAAGGCATGTGCGGCTCCCACATTGGATCAAGGGCATTAGTTGGAAAAGCATCCCGACAAGGATTCTATTGGCCCACAGCTCTCCAAGATGCAGTCGAGCTAGTCACCAAGTGTGAAGCCTGCCAGTTCCATTCCAAGAACATCCATCTGCCTGCACAAGCTCTTCAGACAATCCCTTTGTCATGGCCGTTTTCGGTCTGGGGGCTCGATATCCTCGGCCCTTTCCCCAGAGCTGCCAGGGGCTTTGAATTCTCGTTTGTTGCCATCGACAAGTTTATAAAGTGGCCGTAAGTAGATGCCGTTCAAAAGGTGACTGCTCAGTCAGCTAGCAAGTTCTTCAAAGGATTGGTGTGCCACTTTAGGGTCCCTGCCCGGATCATCGCCGATAATGGCACCCAGTTCACAAGACGCGCCTTCATGCAATACATTCATGCCCTTAGAAGCAAGATCTCATTTTACTCTGTTGCACATCCCAGAAGCAATGGGCAAGCTGAGAGGGCGAACGCTGAAGTGTTGTGAGGACTCAAGACAAGAACATATGATACGCTGCAGAAGTGCGGAAGGCGATGGATCGATGGGCTGCCGGTAGTTCTCTCGTCCCTCAGAAAGACACCAAATCAAGCGACCGGGCAGACTCCCTCCTCCCTAGTTTATGGGGCAGAAGCAGTTACCCCCAAGGAACTCATTTATGGGTCACCTCGAGTGCTTGCCGATGATGAAGTAGCGCAAGATCAGCGCCAGCGTGACGACGCTCTGCTTCTCAAGGAGAACCGTCTCCGGGCTTCTACGCGTGCTGCATGCTACTAGCAAGCCCTGCGTCGCTATCACAGCAGCAGGGATGTAAGTGCATCTAGTGCCCCTTAGTGATTTTGGTGTATTGAAGACTTATAGGTTAAGGGACTAATGTGTTTATGAGTGTACACAGGTCCATAAGTCTATGAGGAGTTTGATATTTACAGATAAAGTCGACCCCTAAAAATGAATATCTTCGACTCAAGATTTTCGTTTTCTGAAGACTTTCTGAAGACTTTGAAAGTGAAGAAATTGGTGTGACCTGAAGAATTGGTATTCATTCGAGGAACAGGAAGCGTGAAGACTTTTGTATTAATAGTTTCATTTTCTCTTTATTGAGTCATAGGAAACACCGTACTGTTAAAGGGGGTCTAGGAAATACTAAGGAAAAAATTCCATGTGATGCTCAACTCAAAATCCTACACCTACCAATCCCTTCGAGTGAAGCCATTGGAAATCTCAAAAAGTTCAGTCAATTTCTTCAGTGACAGAGAAGAAGTTCTTCTACTCGCTAAGGAATTTGTTCTGACTGAGGAGTTAGGAATTCGCCAGTGCGGATTGCCTACATGTGAGGAACATGATAGCCCTGAGGAATTTGAGCCTCAAATATCCGACCGTTGCTGTGCTACACGCCAGCTGTCTCAAAATATCTACCCACCTAACGATCATATCATTGAAGGGCATTTATGTATTATCATGTCGGGCTACTCCCTAGGCTACAAATTGCCGCCCCTACAACCACTAGCTGCTTGGTTGCTCCGAGAGAAACTAACACTTGTCATTTGAGAGCATCGCATCCTCCGAGGACTTTGAGCGAAAATCATCAAGTGAGGAAACCCAAACCCAAACACCTACAAACCCAAAGTGATTGACTATCACTAAAGAGATTGATCCTGCGTGGATCCGACGCTTGTTACCTTTGAAGACTGTGCATCTTCCAGACGGTTAGGCGTCATGGTCTAGAGCATCAAAGAGGAAATTATGGATCGCCGAGTGACCGAGTTTGTGAAGGTTTGGAAGTCACCTGAAGACTTACCACGAGTGATTGGGCGAGGTATGTGTGACCTTAGCTCAAGGAGAATACGGTGAGGACTGTGTGTCCTCAGGTTTAAATATCTAGCCGCTCCAACCAGATGTACAACTGTCACAGCAGTTGGAACTGGTCGACCAAATCATTGTCTTCACCAAGCCTACTGGTTCTATTTCCTCAACTCTTTCATATCCTCATTACTGTTGTTGTGTGCTTGTTCATATCTGTTTGAACACTTGTGCAATTTCCTCAGTTCAATTTCTTCAGTCTATTTGTCTTCATCCTGTTTTATCCTTTGTTTATGCTTTCTGTACTCTGTGCTTGTTTTCATCTCATCATGATGACCATGTTTGTGTTCTGTTATGTTTACATCTGAGTACTTATTCTGCTGCAAGTAGTTCTTCACTTAGTAATTTCCTCACCCTGAAATTCCTCATTGAAGAATTCATAAAAATCGCCTATTCAGCCCCCTCTAGTCGATATAATGCACTTTCAATTGGTATCAGAGCTGGGTATTCCCTTGTTCTGTGTGATTTTGGTTTAACCGCCTGGAGTTTTAGTTATGTCAACCACAAGAATTTAGACCGTGTCTTGCCCCATCATTGACGGTCACGAGTATCCCAAGTGGAAGGCCATGATGAAGAAGCGTCTCATGGCCATGAACAGTGAGCTGTGGACCGTCATTAAGATTGGTCTTACCGATCTGTGCAAGATGGCAGAAGCTGATGACATTTACAAGTTCACCCTTCTCAACCTCATGACGAAGGACGTCATCTGCTCCTGTCTGTCTCAGAATCAGTTCAGGAACATCATGCATCTCGATCATGCGAAGCTTATCTGGGACCGTCTCTCTGAGGTCTATGAAGTTCATCGAACCCGTCATGATCCTTGGTTTGAGGACTTCGAGGAATCTCTCAAAGCGATGACATTCGAACCAGAATCATCATCTTCTACCCCATGCCTTATAGCAAAAGGTGCAAAGGTAACTAAATGCTATCTATCTGAATCCAATGATGATGAATCTAGTGATGAATTTGGACCCAACTATGTCAAACTTGCTTCCCTTGCCACTAAAAAACAAAGAGCTTTGGAAAAAGTTAAATACATGCTAAATAAGAGCGATGATATGTTGCGTGAAGAAATGGATCAGTCAAAAGCTTTGGCTGAGAGTCTTCAGAGACTTCAGACTAGGTTTGACACCCTTCAAGGTCATCATAACACTCTCTTATCTGATCATGAGAAGCTTTCTTATGAATTTCTTCAAAGAAAGCAAGATCTTCAAAGTCTAACAGTGAGTTATGAAGATCTTCAGAAGGAGCACGATTCATTACTTGCTCAACAAATCAGCGCTTCTCAGGAAGAATTTGTTCCTCCATGTTTGAAGTGCATTGAACGTGAATCTGCTAATTCTTCTCCTGAATGTTCAAATGCTTCTAATGCTACAAATTCTTCACCTGTCTCTGCTATCACTAATTCCTCATCTGAGGACATTGCTAGTATCACTGATGATGCAGGGCTGAAGGAATTGTACATGAAAGGCATGTACAAAAGCCTCAAAGGGCATCAGACTCTTTGTGATGTGCTTAAAAAGCAGATCCTCAACAGGAACCCTAGGAAAGAGGGTATTGCCTTTGAGAGGAAACTCAATGCCGATGGAACATATTGGAAGCCTGAGCAGTACCCCAAAACCTCATGGGTTGCTGCAAAGGGACCTCCAGTAGATCCATCTACTTTATCTGGCTTTACATGTGATTCTCCTCATTCTGCTGATGAGTCATTTGACTCCAACTATAAACTATTCAAAAATTAGAATGGTGAAGTATTTGCTAGACATGTTGGAACTAACTGCAGGAACAGTTCCCCTATGAAGAAAATCTGGGTTCCCAAAAGATGCCTTGAAAGTCGTCAGGTGAATGTCCTCATGACACCACCTGTGAAGAATAGGAACCCCAGATCAAATTCTTCATATGGACCAAATTCTTCATATGGATCCAAGTCCTCATATGGACCAAATTCCTCACATGGATCAAATTCCTCAAAAGGATCAAAGTCCTCATGTGAACATCATCGTGCTAACACCTCTGTTTCGTAGGAAACAGCTAAGGGCTATGAATATGAGAACTATTCCTCTAATCATTATGTTCATAAGTCCTTGAAGAATTTCTTTGCTTATTCATATGCTTACCCTAACTCCTCTTATGTGAAACGAAGTGGACTGGCTTCTATGCCACCTTTCTCGTATGAAGCTCGCAGAGTGATGAACTCTTTGCCACCCCTTCAGATGTGGGTGGTGAAGAAAAAGAACTAATCTCTTATGCAGGGCCAGGTCTCCAGACGTACTTAAACATATGAAGAATTTGCTCGAGACCTGAAATTGCCTGAAAGGACACGGGCTAATCATGAAGAAATGAAGTTTCATTTGTCACGTCCTCATATTGCTTTATCTGTTCTATTACTTGATCTGATGAAATTGATGTCATATTCTACACTGATGAAGTATATGAGTCCGTAAGTTGCACTAATTCATCTACAGGATGATCAACCCAAAGCCAATGAGTGGGTCCTCGATAGTGGATGTACAAATCACATGACTGGTGATAAGAATCTATTGATGGATGCTCCCTTATCTCCATCGCATCTGAAGCATATCATCTTCGCTGACAAAGGAAAAAGTCAGGTATTGGGTCTAGGTTAGGTTGCGATCTCAAAGGATCGACACATGGACAAAGCCATGCTTGTCGAGTCCTTAGGATAAACCTCATGTGTGTCTCAATGCTTTGTGATCTTGATATGGTTGTTGTCTTTGGCAAGTATCGTTGTGTTGTGGTCATGGAAGCTGACCATTCCAAAGTCTTCGAATGCTTTAGGAGAGGAGACTTGTATATTGTTGATTTCTCTACAGGACCACAACTAGCCGTATGCCTACTTGCAAAAGTTTCAGAAGGCTGGCTATGGCATCGGCGACTTGGTCATGCAGGCATGAGGAATTTGCACACGCTTGCGAAGAAGAAGCATGTCATTGGCATTGAGAATGTCAAAATCCTCAAGGATCACTTATGTGGAGCCTGGGAAGCTAGAAAGATGACCAAGGCCAAACATCCAGCGAAGACAATCATGACTACCACTCGACCATTTGAATTTATTCATATGGATCTCTTTGGTCCTAACCATTATTCTGCAGTTACAAATGATGCATCTCTATATGGCTTTGTTATTGTTGATGATTACTCTCGTTACACATGGGTACATATTGTCACTTACAAACATGAGGTGTAGGAAGTCTTCAAACGATTTTCCTCGAGGGCTTCAACCAAATTTGGTGTGAAGGTCAAGCACATCAGAAGTGATAATGGAACTGAGTTCAAGAATTCTGGTCTTGATGACTATCTTGATGAACTTGGTATTACTCATGAGTTATCTGCTCCTTATACTCCTCAGCAGAATGGCGTCGTGGAGCGCAAGAACAGGACTCTTGTTGAGATGGCTCGCACTATGCTTGATGAATACAAGACGCCTCGTTGTTTCTGGATTGAGGCAATTGATACTGCTTGCCACATCATCAACAGGGTATATCTTCACAAATTCTTCAAGAAGACTGCTTATGAACTACTCACTGACAAGAAATCCAATGTGAGGTATTTCAAAGTCTTCGGTGCTAAATGTTGGATTAGAGATCCTCATCACAACTCTAAATTTGCACTGGAAGCACATGAAGGTTTTATGCTTGGTTACGGAAAGGACTCGCACACCTACAGAGTCTTCAACAACATTCATCACAAAGTTGTTGAAACTGTAGATGTGCAATTCGATGAAACTAATGGCTCGCAAAGAGAACACCTACCTTCTGTGTTAGATGAACAGTCACCAGAGGAAACTATCAAGTTCAAGGCTACTGAGGATGTCATTCCTACCGAAGAATCTGTTGAAGAAATCATTCCAGAATGTGAAGAACGTCGAGTTGATGCACCTGAAGAAAATGGTGAAAATGTTGATCAAATTCCTCGATGACAACCCGCTCATACTCGCGTTGCAAACAAAGTGCAAATTGAGAGAATCATCGATGAAATTGAAGCACCAGGTCCTCTCACACGCTCAAAAGCTTCACATTTATCTAACTTTTGTGGGCACTTTGCTTTTGTGTCTATCACAGAGCCCACTAAGGTAGATGAAGCATTTTTGGAGCCTGAGTGGATTCAAGCTATGCAAGAAGAATTACATCAGTTCGAGCTCAACAACGTTTGGGAACTGGTCAAACGTCCAGATCCTCACAAGCACAATATCACTGGCACAAAGCGGATCTACCGCAACAAGCAAGATGAAAATGGCCTTGTTGTGAGGAATAAGGCACGGCTTGTAGCTCAAGGCTACACACGGGTTGAAGGAATTGATTTTGATGAAACTTTTTCACCGGTTGCTAGACTTGAGGCTATTCGCATATTACTTGCTTATGCTAACCATCATGATATCACTTTATATCAAATGGATGTGAAAAGTGCATTCCTCAATGGTAAGCTTGAGGAAGAAGTACATGTTGCTCAACCCCCAGTTTTTGAAGATCCAAAGCATCCTGACAAAGTCTTTAGACTCAATAAGGCCCTGTATGGCCTCAAGCAGGAACCTCGGGTGTGGTATGATACTTTGAAGGAGTTCCTCATGAAGAAAGGCTTCAAACCGGGTTCACTTGACCCTACTATTTTCACTAAATCTTAGGATGGTGAATTGTTTGTGCGCCAAATTTATGTTGATGATATTATCTTTGGCTGTACTGACCAACGTTACAGTGATGAATTTGCCTATTTGATGAGTGAAGAATATCATATGTCTATGGCGGGAGATTTGAAATTCTTCTTAGGTCTTCAAATTCGTCAACAGCGCAATGGCATATTCATATCTCAGGAGAAATATCTCAAGGATGTACTGAGGAAATTCGGCATGCAAGATTGCAAAGGGGTCAAAATTCCAATGCCCACAAATGGCCATCTATGCACTGATGAAAATGGTATTGACTTCGATCAAAAGGTATACCGCTCCATGATTGGCTCCTTATTGTATTTATGTGCATCTAGGCCAGACATTATGCTTAGTGTTTGCATGTGTGCCTAATTTCAAGCTACACCGAAGGAATCACACCATAAGGATGTGAAGCATATTATTCGATGTCTAGCTCACACACCAACACGTGGATTATGGTATCCCAAGGGCTAGGCTTTTGATCTCATTGGATATTCAGACTCTGACTATGCTCGTGATCGTGTGGACCGCAAGTCAACATTAGGCACATGCTATTTCCTTGGACGATCTTTGGTCTGTTGGTCCTCGAAGAAACAGAACTGCGTATCACTGTCTACTGCTGAAACTGAGTACATTGCTGCTGGTTCTTGCTGTGCTCAATTGATGTGGATGAAGCAAACTCTCAAGGACTACAATGTCAACGTGAAGAATGTGCCTCTCTAGTGTGACAATGAGAGTGCCATCAAGGTTGCTCACAACCCAGTTCAGCACTCGAAGACAAAGCACATTCAGATTCGTCAACATTTTCTTCGTCATCATGTGTTGAAGGGCGACATTTCTATTGAGCATGTGAAGGCTGAAGAACATCTACCCGATATCTTCACAAAGCCCTTGGATGAGAAGAGATTTAACAAGTTGTGGTGTGAGCTAAATATCTTAGAATCTTCGAATGTTCTTTCAAAAGGACACTCATCCTAACACTTATGCAAAATTGATGACTTAGATGTGCAACACATGAAGAAACGTTTTTCTTCAATCAATGAAGACTAACACTCTAAGTGTGAAGAATTAATGAAGAATTTGATTCTCAGAGCCCTACGACAATTTTACGTGGTGTCTTAAATCATCATTCTTATACTGTGGGTCACGCCACCAACAAAAGTTGAAAAATCTTCAATTTGAGTTTTTCCTCATTTTTGAAATTCCTCAGTTGTTCATTTTCTCCAACTTTGCATTGTCTTCACTGTTTCCGTCGTTTTTCTTCATTGGCTATATATATATATATATATATATATATATATATATATATATATATATATATATATATATATATATATATATATATATATATATATATGTATGAGTTTATGTCCTCTACAAAGATTCACTTATTGCTATTTCTTCAAGTTGCTTTTTCTCGCTAAATGAATGTGATCGACCCTTCCCTCTATGCTAAACTCAACCCAATCTATTCACAAATTCTTCATGTGCGTTCTATTTGAAACTCGTTTAGAATCCTCTCTATGTCCTTGTCAGCTGAAGAATCTGCAAACGGAACTTTTAACTTATCTTATCTAAATTTTTGGCTTTGCCTCTCAAACCGTTCCGCATCCCATGAAAATACTTATCTATTCACCCACGATCTCACACGATCACCACCTCTGAGTACGTGGGTGACACATGTCAAGCGAATGAGAAGGGTCAGGGGCACGTTCGTCCAATTTCTTAGGGCGAACAATTTTTCACCGCGACTATATATACCACTCCCCTTCCTCATTCACTTTTGCTCCACTCGATCTCTCTCCCGCTTGAGCTTCTCAAACCCTAGCGCCGCCGCTACTTCATCATCACCAGTGAGGAAGAGCTTCACTGCCTCGACCTCGTCGCCGTCGTACTCGCGCCGGCTGCGGATTTCTTCACTCCGCCACCATCGTAGCTGTCTTCCTCAGCCGAGTTAGGGCATGGAAGATCTGAACTGATGAACTTCACTTCTACACTTCCCAGTTTGTCATGTTCTTCGTCAAGGGTAATTAAAAGTTACTTTTACTGCCCTCTTTGATTCGAATGATTTCTACAAAATCTTCAAAGGTTTTTTTCTTCAAATCCTCACACACTAAAACACCTCACATGTCATCTGTTCTTGATCTGTTTCTCTAAGCAATCTTTTTCTTCAAGATTCCTCAATTGTGTGGATTTTTGATCTGTACAACTCTGGAACCTAAGACAGAGAACGCTTAGTGAAATTCTTCAAGACTCATCTGGTCAAATTCCTCAAGCTTGTTCTTTTTGAAAAACCTTTGAGAACGCATATGACCTCTCCAAATTCCTCGCAACTATACTCTGTTCACAGGTACACATGTCCGCTGCTGAATCACTAGGTTCTCATCAACTTAACTCATTTGCAGCATTCCTCGAAGAAAAGTTGTACACCTCTTCAGAAAATTCAATTGTTCATATTCCTCATCTGAAGAAAATGGCTGACAGTAAGAAGCCATAGAAAGGAGGAAAGAGGCCTGAGGTCAACACAACGTTTGAAATCCGTGATGACATTTATGCTGGGTACTGCACACCCCCTGAGGAGGACAAAAATCAGCACAAGGTGCACATTCAAAAGATTGAGAGGAGATGGGCAAGAGAGTGGAGGGAGTACAGATATGTTACTCCCAAATACATGAAGAAATTCGCTGTTACCCCTCCATGCTCAAGACCTCCATTGGCACTTGGCCAAGTAGCTAATCCCACCAGCCTCAAGTGCGGTGAGGACTATCCTAAAGAATGGGCCAAGCGCCAGGCCAAACGGGAAAAACATGCAAAGGAAGAAGTGAGGAAATTTAATGAAGACTCTGATGCTGCTGCTACCACTGCTAATAAGCCAAGTGCTTCGCCCCAAATGCCCTCACGGCCAAGTTCCTCAGCAATGCCCTCACAGCCAGATTCTTCAAAGCCCACATGGCCAACTCCTCAAGCTGCTCCAGCTCCTCCAAAGTCCTCAGCTCCTCCGCCAAAGTCCTCAGCTGCTCCAACCAAATCCTCTTAACCTATGCATCTCGCCACGTGCGAAAGGACAACATGCATCTCTATTGCCTCAGGAGCTTCTCCTAGTTCCTCAGCTGCACCAAATTCATCAACTGGCCCCTCTCTGCTGAAGAAAAAGGCCACTGCTGGACGAGGCTCTCGCCCAAGTCCTCACAAGAAGCAAGTTGCCTTCCAAGTGTCGTCTGATGAAGACGAAGCTGATGATGAGGAACTTGCCAAAATCATCAGAGACAGGCAGCTCAGGGCCGCTAGAGCCAAAGGCACAAATGTGCCTCTACTTTTGGATCCAAAGTTGATCCTTGACTACATTGATCTCTGGCACAAGGACCCCAACACTCCTATGCCTGATTTCAAGCTGACTCCTGGCCAGAGTCATATGCTGACTGCCTTCATTCAAGAAGAAAAATGGAAATTTGAAAAGGCCAGGAAGATCAAGAAAGCGCAGTATAAGAAGGAGCACTTCCTGAAGAAACACGTTGTCTCTATGACAACTGAAGAACTTGTCAATATTCTGACAACTGAAGAACTTGTCAATAGTCAATCTGAGATCAAGAAACCCAGTGATGAATTTGACGTATGCAGAGCTGACTGGCTTGGAGCCAAAGTCAGGTTTGTGAATTTGACTGAAAAGTTCACTTCCAATGTTGCAGCCCCATCGCAACAAGAAAATCCTCAGGCTGAGGCATCTGCTCAGCAGACTGAAGAAAATGCCATCACCGCTGATGACAATCAGGCTGCTAAAGAAACTCAGAGTACCAGGGCTGATGACTGCATTCTAGCCACTGAAGAAATTGCCAGTGCATCCACTAGTGGTGCGCCTGAAGAAACTAAAGAAGCCAGGGAAACTGCATCAGTTGTGCCTGAAGAATTTGAGCCAAATTCCTCTGCTCCTCCTGCGGCTACACCAACTCCGATCCTTCCATCTGCATCAGATGTGAAGAAAACCAAGGCTGCAGAGCGTGCTGCAGTGAAGAAAAGGAAGGCATCAACTTCATCAGATTCTTCAGCTTCGAAGAAGATGAAGCCGCTGACTAGTTCATTTGACAACCCAATTGATGCTATTCCTGTCTCATCCATGCCATTAAAGGACCTTGTTCCTTTTGATGAAGAATATGTGACTCCAAGTGAATCAGATGAAGAGAATCCTTCTGCTGCTTTGTCAGAGCAGTTGGATGAAGAAATTGAAGCGGATGCAATCCCTTCAAGCCCAATAGTCTCATCGCTATGCCTCAGTTCACTACTGAAGAGGCCGGCGTTGAAGAAAAGAGTGAAGATGAAGATGTGGACATTGGGTGTACAACACCAGTGCTGAATAATGACTTTTGGGAAATTCAGATCCCCAACTCTCCTCTGTTCACACCACTACAACAAATTCCTTAGTCCCCTATCAACACTGAAGTTCAAATGGGATCTGACGAACCTCATGCCACACCGTCTGTCCATGAAGAAATTCCAGCCACAAGTGCTGATGAAAATGTAAATGAAGAATTGAAAACCCAGGTTGTCACTGAAGAAGAACCTGAAATTACTCAGCCTGTGGATCCTGAGATTGGTATTCCTGAGGTGGTGATGCAATTGACTGGTACTCCTCAGCCCAAGCCAAAGGATCCCTTCTCGAAGAAGCAGAAGTTCAAGGTTGATGACTTCTTCGGTTTAGCACATGTTCTTCACTGATTATAATCCTTATGACTCTGCTCGTCTTAGAAGGAAGCGCTTCTGGACTGCCAGCCAGGCCAATTTCTATTCTTCACTACTCTTCAACAAGGATAAAGTCTTCGACCACGAGCATATTCCTCACGTGGACATGGAATCACTACCTTGCTTCACCCTGTCCTCAGTGTGCTTCATGACGCAGGCCTCCTCAACTTTTGCTCTCACATTGTTGATTGGAATGAAGAACTTATTCTTCAGTTGTACGCAATGCTGCACATCATAGGTGATGCTGACGATGTGAATACCTGGGTTCTGGACTGGATGATCGAAAACACTCATTTCAAAGCATCGGCCTCTGAATTACTTCATGCCCTGCCAATCAGTCCTTCCCTTGAAGGTGCTTGTTGACTGTACCAAGAGCCTGAACTCACTGCTCACTATATGCAAGTGCTAATGAAGCCTCTGAAGCCTGGTCAAGCCCCAAGGACCAAATTCCTTGTGAAGGAATTTCTATATGTGCCCAGAACAGTCTATCGCATTTTGACGAAGACAATGAGTCCTATCAAGGGCCACGACTCGTCTGATGAAGAAGTCGTTGGCATCATGAAGAATCTGCTATTCAACATCATGCATGGCATCCCTGTCAACTATCATGATTTCTTCATGAGGACTCTGGCCAATGTCGCACTCTCTCCGTTTGAGCTGAAGCGTTATGCTCCTTGGATTATGAGATTCCTTAGAACAAGGTCTTCACTCAACTACAAAGCTGATTTTCAGAATCACCTCAGCTACTTGCCCCCAATTGAAGTCCTCAAGTGGACATATTCCTCAGCTGATGAAAAGGGCAAAGCACCTGCCAATGATGACTCTGCCACTCATGATTCTGCTGCTAATGCATCCAAGCCAAATCCTCAAGCCACAGCTTCAAGAGTGATGACTAAATGTGAGCTTCTGCTTAGTCTTCACCGGAAGGTGGATAGAATCCATAAATGGGTTAAGCGTCAGTTTGGTTCTAGTCTTCACAATATGACTGCTACACATAATGCAGTGAAGAAAAACCATTAGTACCTCCATGAAGTCCGCGGTTGCACCTGGGCTATTCTGTCACATGTATATGGTGAAGAAGATCTGAAGCAAATGGGTCTCAAGGAGGGCTTTGACTAGTCTGCACCTCCACCGAAGAAATACAAGAAGGTCAAGGTTCCTTCCTTGGCGGCCAGCTCATATTCTTCATCGCGCAAAACTGACGAGCATGAAGACTTGGACGACACTGCGACAATCCCTACTACGACAAACGACCCCAACAACGCTGGCACTCCTCCATCAACATGATATTCTTCAGGGGAATTAGTCCTCATTTTTGATCCTTTTGGTCATTCGATGACAAAGGGGGAGAAATTTGAGTTAGTCTTCAAGCGGGTCTGTCTTATATGGGCGTTTTTTTTTGCGAAGTTACAACTCTCGTTCTTCTAATGACTTTCCTGGATCGAGTTGTAAACTTAAACTCTATGGTGGCCTGATACTTTTGCTGTGTTTTTCCCCATGCTTATTCCTCGTTAATGTTAATGCACGCATGCTGAATTACTTCAGTCACCATATTTCATCATGCATTTCAAATTCTTCATATCATATGTCAAATGCGTGTATGAGTTACAAGATATAGGGGGAGATCTCCATGATTCTACTCTTCAAGTGTGCATTGCTTCAAAAGCAAAATCCTCACTACGCACATCTTCAGGGGGAGTTCTTCTATATCTTGCAATCAAATTCCTCAATATCCGTATTTACACCTTATATATTTATCCCCGTTGAAAAATTAACCTATATTGTCAACAATCACCAAAAAGGAGGAGATTGTAAGTGCATCTAGTGCCCCTCAGTGATTTTGGTTTATTGAAGACTTATAGGTTAAGGGACTAATGTGTTTATGAGTGTACACAGGTCCATAACTCTATGACGAGTTTGATATTTACAGAGAAATTCGACCCCTAAAAATGAATATCTTCGACTGAAGGTTTTGGTTTTCTGAAGAATTTCTGAAGAATTTGATAGTGAAGAAATTGGGGTGACTTGAAGACTTGGTATTCATTCGAGGAACATAAAGCGAGAAGACTTTTGTTTTAATAGTTTCATTTTCTATTTCTTGAGTCATAGGAAACACCGTACTGTTAAAGGGGGTCGTGGAAATACTAAGGAAAAATTTCCATGTGATGCTCAACTCAAAATCCTACACCTACCAATCCCTTCAAGTGAAGCCATTGGAAATATCATACAGTTCAGTCAATTTCTTTATTGAGAGAGACGAAGTTCTTCTGGTCGCTTAGGAATTTGTTCTGATTGAGGAGTTAGGAATTCGCCAGTGCGGATTGCCTACAAGTGAGGAACATGATAGCCCTGAGGAATTTGAGCCTCAAATATCCGACCGTTGCTGTGCTACGCGCCAGCTGTCTCAAAATATCTACCCACCTAACGGTCATATCATTGAAGCGAATTTATGTCTTATCATGTCGGGCTGCTCCCTAGGATATAAATAGCCGCCCCCTACAACAACTAGCTGGTTGGCTGCTCCGAGAGAAACTGACACTTGTCATTTGAGAGCATCCCATCCTCCGAGGACTTTGAGTGAAAATCATCAAGTGAGGAAACCCAAACCCAAACACCTACAAACCAAAAGTGATTGAGCATCATTAAAGAGATTGATCCTGCGTGGATCCGACGCTTGTTACCTTTGAAGACGGTGCATCTTCCAGACAGTTAGGCGTCATGATCTAGAGCATCCAAGAGGAAATTGTGGATCGCCGAGTGACCGAGTTAGCGATGGTTTGGAAGTCACCTGAAGACTTACCACGAGTGATTGGGCGAGGTCTGTGTGACCTTAGCTCAAGGAGAATACGGTGAGGACTGTGTGTCCTCAGGTTTAAATACCTAGCCGCTCCAACCAGACATACAACTGTCACAACAGTTGGAACTAGTCTACCAAATCGTTGTCTTCACCAAGCCTACTGGTTCTATTTCCTCAACTCTTTCATTTCCTCATTATAGTTGTTGTGTGCTTGTTCATATCTGTTTGAAGATTTTGACTGAAGACTTTCTCAATTTCCTCAGTTCAACTTCTTCAGTCTATTTGTCTTCATCCTGTTTTATCCTGTGTTTACACTTTCTGTACTCTGTGCTTGTTTTCATTTCATCATGATGACCATGCTTGTGTTCTGTTATGTTTTCATCTGAGTACTTATTCCACTGCAAGTAGTTCTTCACTTAGGAATTTCCTCACCCTGAAATTCCTCAGTGAAGAATTCATAAAAAATCGCCTATTGACCCCCCCTCTAGTCGATATAACGCAGTTTCAAGGGATCTTGCCCGGTATTTTGAGGAACACGACCTTGTCCATAGGCGTGTTCAGTCCGCCAAGGGTGCAAAGAAGTTGACGCCGAAGTGGGAAGGCCCTTACCGGGTAGTACGAGGCACCAGACCTGTCGTAGTTCGTCTGGAGACAGATATGGCATTCAATTGCAAACCTCATGGAATATTGAGCATCTCAGTTCTACCCGTAAGGCACGGCTGTCGGGCCCTGCCCGGCAACTACCATTTTGTACAAGCCTTGCCTCAATTGCATGTAACCCCTTGTACAAAACCAGGTGCAGACCCTAAGCAACGGAGAAATAAATGAAGCGCTGGGGTCCCCCGACAAGTTTCACGCATGCATAAGCATTTCATGAGCATCATATGTTCATGTAGATAAGATCGCATCTGGCATCATTCTCATCTACATAAAGTGCAGGGCCTTGTCGAGGACTTGGCCTCTAAGAGGAGATGGAAATATGAGCCTACATCATGATCTCCGGCAAGCCAAACAGATAAGTTCTATCTCTTACCCATACGTGTTCTGTAAGTAAATACTTGTGCATAAGAAAACCTCGCCACTTTTTGAAACTTAGGTGCTCCCATCCATTGACTCCAACAGTGCTTCGGTTAGGATGGTCACAGTGGCCTTTGATGAAAAAAGATTGGCGGGGGGCAGGTCCCTCATCACAATTTATGCCCGGTAGGCCTAACTCCCCAACAACAAAATAGAGGGTACCGGCAGGATAGCCTGCCGTGGGAAACTCGTTCATTTAAAAATATAGAGGCATTCCACCTCTGCATGGACATATACATGCACGAGTCCCCGACAAGGTTCATCTATTTCATTATTGTGCTGATCAAACAAGTATAGACCTTACAGGACACATACATGGATTCAAGAGATTACCTTATTTTGAACTAAAATTTGGCAATTGCCTACAGATTTAAGATTAAAAAAAGATAAGTGTCATGTAATGCCCTTCTTGTCCCTCTCCTCCTAGGCACTACAGCAGGATGGGAAGAGGGCAAAAGGGTGCCTGGGCAGAAGCCCAGCTTGACCCTGTCGGGCTCCAGGAGAGGTAGCCTGGCAGGGGCAGGAGGGCACCGATGAAGGCGACGATGGAGAGGAGAGCGGAGACGACCCCTTAACCGCGACCACCAGGGCCAGCAACACGCCGCAGGGCTAACGGAGCTGCAGCCCGCGAGGAAGCCTGCCGGGGTCCAGCTGGAAGGCTGCCGGAGGAACCGGAGGCACCGCCCTCACCTCTACTCCCAACTCCCTGGCAAATCACCTTGCCGTAGAGGGGATGCAGATGAAGATGGTGCTGCCACCACCTGACGGTGACGGTCCGGCTGATACTCAGCCGGAGTCAAAGTCGTCGCCCTCCCGGTCAGTGCCGTCATCATCGCCGCCACTGTCCTCCTCATCACCATCGCTCGAGGTGGAGATTTCGTCATTGGTCGAACTCTCCGCGCAACACTCTAAGGGAGCACCCAAGCTCCCAAAAACCTTGACGGAAAGGAAATCGGCCTCCATTAACTTAAACTGGAGGACATGCCATTCTGACAAGCTATGGGCACGAGTGAAAGTTTTCCAACCGCGCCAAAGATACATGACGTGAGGGGCTGGGAAATCCACGTCCACCCGTATGATGCCATTCTTGCAGCCACTCATGTGCAATCTCAGTGCGCGCGGCTGTTCGAGCTCTATCACCTTGGCGAATGGGGTGGGGAGGCGGAGCGGTCGCGAATAGGATTGTACAGCCTGATAACGAACTCAAGTGGCTGATCTTCGACATGACCTTCTAGCGGAGGAGGAGCGTTCAATGGAGGCGCAACCAGAGCACCACCCCATCCTCCTCCTCCCCGAGCACCATGACGACCGCGACCTCGCCACCTCCCTCCTCCTGTTGCGGTGGGTGCCCCCTTCGTGTTGTCCGGAGGAGGAGGGATACGCTGTCGAGCAGAAGCTCTCATCGCTGCCACTGGAGTGCCACTGCGTCCACGCCCTCTCGCCATAGCGAGCGGGGAAATTTGGAAAGGGGAGAAGGAAAGTGTGTGAGAAAACGCACCGTTCCTGCCCCCTTTTATAGAGGGACGTTGCAGGGGGCTGGCCTCTCTCCTAAGAAGCAACCGCCCTGCTCCTCAAATGGGGCCTCCCTACGCCTTCAATAGCTCGGGGAATCAGAGTCAATCTTCTACGCCAACCAACGACGCCTGGTTTTCTGCCATGGCGCCCGTCCCTGCGCACTCCGCATCCACCGCCTACCATATCCAACGCATGAAGCCCACGTGGCGGATGCACCTGGGCGGGAGGCGAGTGAGATGGCAGTTTCCTCCCCGTGATCGTGGGGCGTGGGTAATCCACGGGCCATGATCTGGTTTCTTACATAACGATCGGCACGATGTGTGGGAAAACCGGAAATTGGCCCGGACTCAAGTTAATGAAGAAGTGAAGAAAATCTCAAGGGGCCAGCCACTTCTATGCCCCTGCCTATGCACTGGTTAGGGCCTGCCCCGACGATGCCCGACAGCGCGTTCGGGCCAGGCCCAGGGGCTCGTGTCGGTGCAACAAACCATGGGTCCGTTGCCCAGACTGTGCACAGGAACAAGAACAAGATCACAGCACCAAGATCAAATTGGAGCATAAGGGACCAGTTCTTCGAAGGACCAACGTGCAGATCAAGAGGACCAAGACTAGCCAGGAAAGCAAGATATCACTAAGGGAAAAACCTCCCGTGCCGGGCAGGCGAGCCTGGCAAATATGGGGTTACCCCCGGAAGCAAGCTTTTGGATCATCCCGGCAGGCCTGCCGGGGGTTACGGAGGCAAACCACAGCACCGCACCACCTCATCACGACGCACGTCGTCGATCAGTGCGGTGTCAAGCCCCAAAGTGACTAAGTGGCTGCTATTTGCCACATGGCAGCCACTTCCTACAGAAGATACCTCCAAGCGACACCCGTCCCGAGACGTGTCAAGCAAGCAGGCGCGAAGCCCTGCCGGGCAAGCTGTGATGTGACGATAAGCGGCGCATTTAATGCGCTCTATCAGCCTGCAGAGTTAGGTATGATAGCACTGTATGCTATCTAATTAGTGCGCAATGACTGATTTGCCACTTTGGTGACCCCTTGATCTATGGAAGGAGGCCAAAGGCAATCGTAGAAAGGGTTGGCAAATTCAGACCCTCACACACTCGTACACGCGTAGCCGTTCTCGCCCCGAGGCAACCTTGTCGGGCAAACATGCTGCGCTCACCACCATCCTTTCCACCATCAATCCACCAAAGCAGGAGTAGGGTTTTACGCCTCGCGGCGGCCCGAACCTGGGTAAAATCTGCCCGTGTGATCTCTGCCGTGCTGTTCCACGCTTCTCCGCTCTTTGTGCAACGTGCTATCCCCCCGCCAAACCAGAAAGGGACTCTTGGTCCCATAGGTGGCCGTGGTTTCCCACGACACAAGGGCATTACTGACGATGCGTCCCCACGCACACGCATTACATGCAAGTCTAGGGAAAGGGCATGCATGCATACAGATCAACGCGCCTTGTTTCAGTGTAGCAAGACGGCTATTTAAACCACCCCGCCACGTGTACCTCTTCTAACACACTCTTCCATCTGCGCTGCCCTTCTCTTCTATTCACCAAATTAGGCAGAGCAAGATCCAATCGAAGATGCAGTACTATGGGCCCACTTTCCTCGTGCCATCCATCGTACCAGAGCGGCGTTACCCCGCCGGCGTCGTGGTGGAGAGCAAACTTTGCGTGTGGGCGATCTCGAGGTGGCGGGGAGCTAGGGAATTGGCCGAGTTGTTCCTCCGTGCTGGCTTTGCCCACCTCCCAGCGGGCTCACCCACCATGTTCCACCTCGAGGAGATGCGTCCCAATGCCAGCTCGCCGCCGACTACACTCTCACCCACTTCACTAATCGCTTCGACGCCTACTACCTCCTCGGCAAGGTGTTTTGGTGTGGCTGCGAGTTCATCGCATTCACGACCTACAACATCTTTACCGACGTCGAGAGCATCTTCCCCGCCGAGGACCGCATGCACACTCTCCCCTATTATCTAGGTGAGGAGGAGCACACGGAATCAAGATGCCAGCGGTGAAGGCCCAGGTCGAAGATGATGGTGAAGATGGTGAAGCAGCTGGTGAAGACGCAGATTTCATGTTCTATTGCCCTAGCTAGCTATATAGTGTTAGCTAGCTAGCTAGCTAGGGCTTTATTAACCCCTTATATATATTGTGCTTTGTTCGATCATGTGTATCGCGTGAAATTTAATCTAGCTACCCTTAATTAATTATATTAATGTTGTGTACGTGTTATATATATGTCATGTGTTATATATCTATCTATCTATATATATACATATGTCCTATATGTTATGAGTGTTATTTTTTTGCGGGTAGTTATGAGTGTTATATTAAGAGCTTATATTATGTCGTGTGTCGTTATATTTATTTATCCCAAGTTTTGGCATGTCTAACAATTTTGTTTTCGCGATAAATACTGGTGGGGGTGTGCGAACCATGAGAGCCCACACCCGCGTGTGCCTCCTCCTGGATCAGCTAATTTGTAAAAAAAATAAAAATGAGATGGTGTGGAACAAAGTTTGGATTTAATTTAATATATATATATATATATATATATATATATATATATATATATATATATATATATATATATATATATATATATATATATATATATATCATAAAACCTCAAAACAAAGCTAGAAAAGAAGAGCCACTCAATCGCATTACTGAATTTGTGGGGTTCATATATGCCTATGTAGCATACTCGTTGCGCCATATCTCACTATTATTGGGCCAAGCAATAAATTGAATTCTCCTTATTTATTGAATTAATCTCACTATTATTGAGCAAAAACTATTTATTGAATTTGCCAAACTATTTATTGAATTCTCACTATTATTGAATTAATCTCATTGGGCCATATCTCAGTACTATTATTGGGCCAAATATATTGGGCCAACAAAAGGTGATGGCCGTTTGAAGTCTCACTATTTATTGAATGAATCTTCATATTTTTACATGAAGATGACTTAATCCAAAATACTATACTCATGAGCTAGCTAGCCATGGACCCCACATACAATTGGCAGAATTCAACACGTAATGATGAAAACACAATCATAAACAATCCATTACATCTGAAAAACGAAGAAACACTGATGTAGTTCAACACATAAATGATATTTGCCCAATAACAAAGATTCTACTCATCACAGGTATATTTTATCTTCTTGATCTTTGCCGTGAACCCTTCTTTCTGTTTCAGCAGATCTTCAATCATGTACTCCAGCCTCTTCTTATCTTCCTTTAACTGATCCCTTTTCTTCTGTGCTTTCACCAACAAAAACTTGTGCATGCTGGTAGTTGATGCATCAAGCTTCTTCTTCTCCTCCAATTCAGCTCTTGCAACAACCAGAGCTTCTTTAGCTTTGGCCTTCAGGGCTAGTGTCACCTGATTTTCCTCAACCATTTGCTTAAGCTCATCTTGGGCATTCCTCAGGTCACGATGAAGCTTCTCAATCTCATATGTACCTTGTTCCAACCTTGTAGAAGGCATCACGAACTCTACCATCTCTCACTTCAGTGTACATTTCCCATAGCTTCGACTGGGATTTAATCAGTGGACGCAACCACATAGGATGAACCCATTGCACAAAGTCACATTTGTCTCCAAACTACAATATATATGCAGAGCAGAATCTATTATGAAATTACACAACAAAAACTTAATTCGAATGACTATGAATAAGTTCACGGACCTCCCCTGAACAGGCCAAGAACCTCCAGCCAGTCCAACATCCTTCAAAAGCAACAAATTTGGAGGGCACATAATTGCATTTATAACGTATAGGCTTATCTCCATCATCGACTAATCTTCTATAATCAGAATTGTACATTGTATTTGGACCCTAACAATACAAATATCCAGAGTAAATAGGGTTTCCCTAGTAAATAAAAGGAAAACAGTGCTGAAATCAAAAATCCCCAAATCGATATGAACCCTAACTATAGATTGACGAGAATGCAAGACTTACTCGGTGCCAAGGGAGTTCGGGTCGGTGGTAGATTCCTCGCCATCTGTCACGCCCAAGATGCGACCCTATCCTAAAGGAACTCAAAGGTCCCACCAAGGATAGAAGCACATCTTGAAGACGCTTTTGCAAGGTGGATATAATTACATCAAACCATTACATAATAGTGTGGATACATACATAAGGCACAAATGCCACAAGAGTACATCAACACCATACATGATAACAACATCCGACTACGGAAGAAACATAAACAGAAACTCAAACAATATCCACCCTGCTAGCCCAGGCTGCCGACCTGGAACCTATCCCCTGATCAAGGAAGTAGAAGAAGAACTCCCAAAACAAGTAAACATCGCTCTCGCGTCATGAGCATCGCAATACCTGTACCTGCAACTGTGGTTGTAGTAATATGTGAGCCACTAGGACTCAGCAATCCCATTACCATGGGTATCAAGAGTAGCAAAGCTTAATGGGTAAGGAAGGGGTAAAGTGGTGAGGTTGCGGCAGCGGCTACGCAAAGTATGGTGGCTAACTTACAAAACAAGAGCGAGAAGAGGAGCTTAGCAAGCGGTCGTCAACTAGTAATGATCAAGAAGTGATCCTGAACTCCTACTTACGTCAAACATAACCCGAAAACCGTGTTCTCCTCTCGAACAACCCCGAAAAGAGACAATCACGGTTACACACACGGTTGTTGTTCTTGCTCTCTTAGTAACTGCCAGAGGAAAATATCTTTCACTGCCAAGCACTGAAGCTCTCAAATCCGGCTCAAGGTAAATTTTTCCTTCAAAAATTTTTAAAGCTTTCAAATCCGGTTTAAAGTTCCAATTCAAAAAGCGTTAATCTCTCGCAAGTTCGAGTTCTCAGAAAAATTAAAGGTTGCCAAAAGAACTTGCTGCCATGATGCACGGTTCAAACTTGGGTATCCTGCCTTATGGCTTATCTTATTATGATCACTTGGGGGCTTCCTGTTCAAACATAGGTCGTATTTGAACCAAAGAGAACATAGCTGTCGATACCCTCTTGATCGGCATACTGCCAAACCCACTAGGGGGCTTCTTGATCATATCTGAATCATAGCTTAACCCTTTGGGTCCGACGTGGGTCGATTCAACCAGCGTCATTAAACAACTCTTATGGTCACTTGGGGGCTTCCTGTTCAAACATAGGTCGTATTCGAACCAAAGAGAACATAGCTGTCGATACCCACTTGATCGGCATCGCCAAAGCTACTGGGGGCTATATGATCGTATTCGAATCATAGCTTAACCCCTTTGGAACGGTTTAGTGATCGTATCCGAATCATAAGCCTCAAAAAGTTTTATTCTATCTATGGTAAGGTTTATTGTAGCCACAATTACTTAACTTGAGACCTTTTGGGGATTATATCTCAAATGTATGTAAGTGTTTCATGATTAAACCGGCTTGACTTTTGACTATAAGTCGCCCGCTTATGACAACCATCATTTATATGGAAGCATTGGCTTCTAAGGATTGGATTATCACCCTTACTACACAGGTCATGTAAACCGGCAGTACAAATTCAATATCACAGTGGTTATATGTGAGGTATCATGACCCGCCCTGCGGTAAACCGCCAAGGGTTCTTGTTATCTACTTGTGTGCAGGATAAGACTACATTTGGGTGGTTACCCGACCTGGTTTTTGACGATAAGTCGCCAGGGCATATGTTGTTTGACTCTTTGCAGGATTTGCAGAAATATGACATATAAATGATTAAGTTCAAGCTCATTACCAAAGTTGATGCTTCAAAATGATGATCCGTTCTGGATTTTTCTCAAAGGCTATAAGCCGCCGGATTATAAAAATTCCAGCTTACAATGGAGGTGTATTAAATCGCCATCGGCCAAGAGCCGCCGAGTATTTAAACTCTGGATTTACTTGTCAACCGATGAGGTATTCAAATCTTTAATAGCCAAAACTAGCTGGATTTTCATGATGATATTGAATGATTGAGGTTTTCATACCGGATTATATTATTCAAATCTCGAATAGCCAACATGGTTGGATTTCTATTGTGATTATCAATAACCAGTGTTATGATTGAGGTTTTTAAAGTCGCTTTAGCGCAACGGCTATTATTTTTATCAATAGATATGGTTTATTCTACAATGGAAGGAATAGTCCCGAGTCGCTGCAGGCTTACGACCCGGCACTTGGGGGCTATATTATTCAGATTGGGATTATATCAAATATGCAAGTCCCATGTCACTGCCAGCATGCACCATGGCACTTGGGGGCTAATGTAAAGTCATTTTTTGATCAACTTATTGAAGACCTGACTCATCCCATTGTAATGAGCCGGCCCTTGGGGGCTACCAATTGCTCCTGTCAAAATTTCAAGGTACACAAGCATTAATCCATTATATTGAACGGTCCACTATTTAGTTGGTGGAGTACAAAGCTCTTAACCTTGTGGACGTGGGTTCAAGCCCCATGGTGGAGACTATATTATATGATGTTATTATCAATTATATACAAAGTCCCAGCTCAGTATTATCTTACTAAGCCGGCCCTTGGGGGCTACACATTGCTGTTCAAGTTTACATAATAATATTTACAAAGTCCCTGCTCATTATTGCATAATGACTAGGCCCTTGGGGGCTACACTGGTTGAATTTTTTATGAGCATAAGGAAATTTCAAGTCCTAGGTTGCTGCAAGCATGACAACCCAGCACTTGGGGGCTACATATATGGAGTATTCAGTTTTTGTTAGTGACTGAGATGAACACGGATTTCTTCAAAGTGGCAGTAATTATATGGAAACAAGTCTCAAATCATCACTTTGTTCTGTTCAAGACTTGGGGGCTACAGGTAATATGGATATAAGGGGGAAAAATCGTCAAATTATCAGTTTTGAGCAAATCAGGAAGATCAATTACATAAACCGGTGTCAACAACAATTATGACCCGACATCGTCTGTTTTATAATCAGGCAGTTTTTGGTAATGATAAACCGGCAAGTTTTACATCTTCAAGCCGGCTGAATATCAGATGAGTATTTGAAGACCAAAATTATTTAACCCGGCGCCTTGGAAGCCGACTCAAGTGGATTACTCTTCACAATATTTTTCTGTGAGAAACCAACATCAGCAAATTGAGTATGAAGCTAGCTTATTTGACCCGGATTTTTCTAGATGAAGGAAATGAAAATTGGGCTTAAGGATAATCAGGTCCTGTCTCAGGAGAATATTTAACCCGGAGCGCAAGGAATTAAGGATGATCAGGTGCCGGCTTACAAGAATTTTTAACCCGGAGCACAACCTGTCAAAGTTGTTTTGGTGTTTATTTTGCAGGATCAGTTTAACATGGATAAATCCAAATTAAACTGGGGGCTAATGTCGGGGATATACCCCGCGGTATGACCCGGTCGGACTTGGTGATTCACCAGAAGACCTAGCTGCAGCTAGGCGACTCACTGGCGATCTGCCTGGACATGTCGGTTTACATATAACCCGCCTGGACATTGTGACTCACTGGAGACCCGGCGGGTGGGTCAAACGGACGACAAGGCCCAAGGCCAAGTAGGCCGGTTCATGTGATGGTGGTACGACTTAAGAAGAAAGGTGTAAGGAATATTTCCCTTACAAGGAATCAAGACCCGGACTTGTATCCGGCTTGTAGTAGAAGATAGGCTAGTCCTAGTCCTACTAGGACTCCACATGTAACCCGCCCCTCTAACTTATATAAAGAGGGGCAGGGCTCCCCAAAGAGGGACAAGAGGCAAGAAACAATCTCTAGTGCTAGACACAATTAAAGGAGAGCCGGTTTACGGCGACTCCCTCGTGATGATAATGAGATCTAGCCTCAAACAACATGTAGGGTTGTTACCGGATGATGTTTCCCGGGGCCCGAAGCTGTCTAAACCCTTGTCTTGTGTTGCGTCTCTCGATTCCGCTCAACCCCTCTCAAGCTACCACTTAGATGTCTTGGCCTCGTGACTAAGTCCTCACACTAAGGACATCTGACGTGTTAATTCCACGACAGTTGGTGTATTTTAGAAGAGTTTACTTCAAGTTTACTACAACCGGATATTAACAAATTCCCATCTGCCACATAACCGCGGGCACGGCTTTCGAAAGTTCAAACCCCGCAGGGGTGTCCCAACTTAGCCCATGATAAGCTCTCACGATCAATGAAGGATATTCCTTCTCCCCGGAAGACCCGATCAGTCTCGGAATCCCGGTTACAACACATTTCGACAATGGTAAAACAAGACCAGCAAGACCGCCCGATGTGTCGAAAATCCCGATAGGAGCTGCACATATCTTGTTCTCAGGGCAACACCGGATGAGACAGGCTACGAGTAAAACCAGACTTCGAGTTTCCCCGAGGTGGCCCCGCCGGCGATTCGGTTCGGACCAACACTTAGAGAAGCACTGGCCCGGGGGGGGGGCTAAATAAAGATGACCCTCGAGAGAGCGACTCCCAAGGGAAAAGTAGGTGGTGGTGAGGCAAATGGTAAAACCAAGGTTGGGCCTTGCTGGAGGAGTTTCATTCAAAGCGAACTGTCAAGGGGTTCCCATAACATCCAACCGTGTTAGGGACGAAAATCCGGGAACATAATACCGGTATGGCGGAAACTAGGGCGGCAAGAGTGGAACAAAACACTAGGCATAAGGCCGAGCCTTCCACCCTTTACCAAGTCTATAGATGCATTAATAATATAAGAGATATTGTGATATCCCAACATAAACATAAACCAACATGGAGCAATCTTCATCTTCACTTGCAACTAGCAAAGCTATAATAGGGGCTGAGCAAAAGCGGTAACATAGCCAAACAATGGTTTGCTAGGAAGGGTGACAAAGGTTAGAGGTTCATGGAATTTGGGAGGCTTGATAAGCAAGTGGTAGGTAACGCGGCATTGCGATAAAACGAAGCAACTAGCATAGCAATGATAGTAGTGAGATCCGAGGTGACGGTCATCTTCCTGAAATCTCGCTAGGAAGAAGAACGAGTCCATGAAGAAGATGAAGCCGCGAAGACGAACCAAGCATAGTCGAGCGAATCCTCACGATCGCAACGAAACAGAAACTATCGAGAGAAGCACACAACATGGTAAACACACCACACATGAACAAGGCATGATGCTCAACCAAGTATGATGCATGGCAAGGCTACATGAAGCTACTCATGGCAAGATATGATGCATACAAGAGCAACACATCAAAACAAGTTTAAAAGAGGCTGGAAACAAAATATAACAATTCCGGTAAGCCCTATATGCAAATTTCGAAATTGGTCCAGATCTGAATAAGCCTTAAGTTCAAGTTGTTAAACAGCAAGTTAATATGCACCACGATGATCTACACGAAATTCTAGTCAAGTTACATATAAAGTTCATTTAATTCAGAGCTACGGCTTAGAAGATATGAGCAAAACAAGTTAAACATGGCATTGGTGCAAAATGCATTCAAACATCAAGCAAACACCTCAAAACATGGATGCAACAAGGTATCATGAAGCTACATGCAAAACTAAGAAAGTTTCATATAGAGCACACTCAAAACGGAGCAACGGTTCAACACATACACATGAAACAAGTTTAAATGGCATGCTGTCCAAAACAGCAACTAGGCAACTAGCAAGCATCAAAACAATATGCTACAACAGCTTAACAGGAAAACAGAAGGCATGGACTGGATGTACTGGTAAAGCATTACAAAACATGAACACTGAGCTATCTCCAAAAACAAATAGAGCATGCTCAAAAGGACATGGCAAAATTGCAAATAATAACAGGTTCACAGACTTGGTGGAAAACACTGGACATGGCAGAAATAACATCACGTTGCAATGTTTAGAGCTATCCAACATCAAGCTACAGGAAAATATCATAGCAAACAAAGGGATGGTATGGATCCAATAGCTGCATATAACAAAAGTCCCTTACTGATCATGAGGCAAAAAGGAACAGAAGATATGATGGCACCCATTTAAACATAGCAAATTTCGTTACAGATTCTGACTTAGCAGAAAAACAGAGCATGGCATAAACAGAATTATGAAGGCATCTTTGCGAGCTCAAATCACTGAGCACAAGGCATTGGATAACTAAACAAGCATACCTACAGCAATATGACATATTCATGACGCTAACCATGGGAAGAGCAAGTTCATAGAATGCTTGGATCACTAACAACAACCATGGCAAAATTGATGAACATGTAAACAATCTGCCAGGAACATTTTATAGCAAAAGTAGAGCAAGATTAAAACATTCTAGAGCACTCATAAATGCAAACAGGGGCATGGATGGATATAACACAACCATATGTCCAAATCATCCTTACTGAACATACTCAAAAAAAGCATGGATCTCACTGTAGCAACATGAATACATGGCATAAATATAACAGCAGGGAAATGACAGTGAAATTGTAAGTCCCTGAAATCAGCAATATCACGGAGGCTATTTGCAAGCTTTTAACAATCAACACATGGAATATCATGAAGGGTGGATTGCACCACAGCAAAGATGGCATGTTGTAACTCATAACGCATGTAGACATCATACTCAAAAGAAAAACACACAAAAAGATACAAAAAAGACAAATAAGCAAGTTCTGTTAAACTACAGCAGACAACATCACATAGCAGTCTTGCAATGACTATTAGGGCATCAAGATGATCTCAAAAAAGCATGGCGCAATGGAAAAAAATGAAGAGCATCTCATGATGAAGATTCTGATATATCATACATGCAACACGGAGCAACGCGCATGATGTTATGGCAGTTCAGACATGCACACTTAATGTTAAAATCCTAGGACTTAGCCAAAAATTCACATCGCAGCAAACGGGACGGGGATGACCCGGGACGAGCGGGTGTGGGACGGGGGCCGCGTTTGGATGCAGGGACCGGCGGATATCGTCCCGGCGCGGGTCAACGTGGCTCCGGCGACCATGGGCTCTGGTGATCGCCGGAGAAAACGGAGGAGGTCGGAGGAGGGCGCGGGTGGCCGGATCCGGCGAGGGGAGGCCGGATCTGTGGCGAGGGCGGCGGCTAGCGGCGGTGCGGTGGCGAGCAAGCGGTGGGTGGCGCGGCGGCGCGGCGCAGGGCGGCGGAGGCGCGTCGGCGGCCGAGGAGCTTGTGCGGCGGTGGCGGGACGGCGCCAGTGCGGTGCGGGTCCGGCGAGGCGCGCTGTGGTGCGGGTCTCGCGAGGCGCTGGGTGGTGCGGGGCTGCGGCTTGAGGCGGAGGCGACGGCGAGCGCGCGGTGGTGGATCAGTGTGGGGCGGCGGCGGCGGCAGGCGAATGACGGCGAGGGAGGCGAGGGGCGCGGGTCGCAGCGCGCGCTGGGCGGCGGATCGGCCCGGGCGGCCGGGAGCGGCCGGCAGTGGGCTGCGGCGGGCGCGGCACGGGTGTGTCCGATGGCGGGCAGACATGTCCGGCGGCTGAGAGGGAGAGAGGCTAGGGTTAGGGGTGGATTCATCCGCAAATTTCGGGAGAGGGGGCTAATTTATAGGTAGAGGGAGCTAGGAGATTCCAAATGAGGTGTGGTTTTCGCCAACACGATCACGATCCAACAACCAAGAGCATGGAGGGGGTTTGGATGGGATCATGGGCTGTGGTGGAGAGGTGTTGGGCTCCAAAGAGAGAGGGGTTTCGGGCTACGCGGTTAACCGTTGGAGTATCGGACGGACTCCAAATGACACGAAACTTGACACGCGGTGTACCGATGGTGTACCAAGGCCGCTTGGCAAATGTTTCTCCATTCCGAGAATGTCTAACACCCGCTCACAAGAAGAAACAAAAGGGGGACGCCGGAGGACATAGGAGTGTCGGATCGCGAAACGGGCAACGGGGAAAAGGCCCGGATGCATAAGACGAGCACGTATGCAATGCAATGCACATGATGACATGGCAAAATGCAACACGCAAGCAAATGACATGGCAACAACGGCGAATAACTGACAGACACCTGGCGCATCAAACTCGGGGCGTTACAACTCTCCTCCACTAACAAGAGATCTCGTCCCGATATCTTAGGAACGAGACGAGGGAAAGAGGATGAGGTGAAACAAAAACGCAAGAGGGAAAATGAACAAAGTCGAGAGCACTCTGGTAGAAGAGAGGAACAATGAATATGATGAGACCCAAAAGCTCAAGGGACAAGATAGATTCTGAAACCACTCCGGTTAGAACAAGATAGACAAGGAATAAGAACGAAGGAATTGTGATAGGATCCTAGTTGAACATAGAATGGAATAGAACTTGAACTTAACAAGATGGCATGACACTTGACGAGAGCACTCTATAAGGATTAAATGGCGAGAGGCGAACGATCAGAGGGAAATATTTGAGCCGCGGGAAAGAATACGATCGACAACAAAAAACTTGAGTTTGGATCGACTGGAAAGAAAATGCGACGAACAATGATGAACTAGACGAGACTTCACCGGTTGAGACAATTGAGGAAAGACTAAAGAGCCTCCGCATGAGTGAAACAGCTACTTGAAAAGAGGCTCAGACTCCGAGAATTAAAGGGGTGGGAGGGCGGGAGAAACACAGGAAACTGGAACGACGAATAATTGAATAGAAAAAGCGCCGGTTGAAATGATTGAGGAGAGAATGCAAAGGCTTCGCACGAGTAGGATGGATACTCGATTTTGGACTCCGGTTCCGAGAAGAAAAAGGGTGGGTGGGTGGGAAAACAAGGACAACTTCGGGCAGGGAAACACCATCGATTGAAAAGAGCTCAGGATTGATCACCCAAAAGACAAAGAGGTTCGAGTCGACTTGACGAGAACTGCACCGGACAAGAGGATGGACAATGAACGAAAACTAACCGCGTGATCCTAAAGAAAAAATTGAAGGGGAAGAGGAGTAGTTCGCAACACCTACGTCAAGATTTCTCACCAGAGCGATGAAGGGGCTGAGGAGTAAAAAGAATTCCTACTATCCGATATAACTACACTCCGAAAAGTTTTCTTCTAGACTCGACAGCGGCAAAACTACACGATTAAACAAGGGGGGCTCCTAGGGTCGGTCGAGGCTTTGATACCAACTTGTCACGCCCAAGATGCGACCCTATCCTAAAGGAACTCGAAGGTCCCACCAAGGATAGAAGCGCATCTTGTAGACGCTTTTGCAAGGTGGATATCATTACATCAAACCATTACATAATAGTGGGGATACATACATAAGGCACAAATGCCACAAGAATACATCAACACCATACATGATAACAACATCCGACTACGGAAGAAACATAAACAGAAACTCAAACAATTTCCACCCTGCTAGCCCAGGCTGCCGACCTGGAACCTATCCCCTGATTGAGGAAGCAGAAGAAGAACTCCCAAAACAAGTAAACATCACTCTCGCGTCATAAGCATCGCAATACCTGTACCTGAAACTATGGTTGTAGTAATCTGTGAGCCACGAGGACTCAGCAATCCCATTACCATGGGTATCAAGACTAGCAAAGCTTAATGGGTAAGGAAGGGGTAAAGTGGTGAGGTTGCGGCAGCGGCTAAGCAAAGTATGGTGGCTAACTTACGAAACAAGAGCGAGAAGAGGAGCTTAGCAAGCGGTCGTCAACTAGTAATGATCAAGAAGTGATCCTGAACTCCTACTTACATCAAACATAACCCGGAAACCGTGTTCTCCTCTCGAACAACCCCGAAAAGAGACAATCACGGTTACGCACACGGTTGGTGTATTTTAGAAGAGTTTACTTCAAGTTTACTACAACCGGATATTAACAAATTGCCATCTGCCACATAACCGCGGTCATGGCTTTCGAAAGTTCAAACCCTGCAAGGGTGTCCCAACTTAGGCCATGATAAGCTCTCACGATCAACGAAGTATATTCCTTCTCCCGGGAAGACCCGATCAGTCTCGGAATCCCGGTTACAAGACATTTCGACAATGGTAAAACAAGACCAGCAAAGACCACCCGATGTGCCGATAATCCCGATAGGAGCTGCACATATCTCGTTCTCAGGGCAACACCGGATGAGACAGGCTACGAGTAAAACCATACTTCGAGTTTCCCCGAGGTGGCCCCATAGGCGGCTCGGTTCAGACCAACACTTAGAGAAGCACTAGCCCGGGGGGGCTAAATAAAGATGACCCACGAGAGAGCGAGTCCCAAGGGAAAAGTATGTGGTGGTGAGGCAAATGGTAAAACCAAGGTTGGGCCTTGCTGGAGGAGTTTTATTCAAAGCGAACTGTCAAGGGGTTCCCATAACACCCAACCGCGTTAGGGACGCAAAATCCGGGAACATAATACCGGTATGACGGAAACTAGGGCGGCAAGAGTGGAACAAAACACCAGGCATAAGGCCGATCCTTCCACCCTTTACCAAGTATATAGATGCATTAATAATATAAGAGATATTGTGATATCCCAACATAAACATAAACCAACGTGGAGCAATCTTCATCTTCACCTGCAACTAGCAAATCTATAATAGGGGCTGAGCAAAAGCGGTGACATAGCCAAACAACGGTTTGCTAGGAAGGGTGACAAATGTTAGAGGTTCATGGCAATTTGGAAGGCTTGATAAGCAAGTGGTAGGTAACGCGGCATAGCGATAGAACGAAGCAACTAGCATAGCAATGATAGTAGTGAGATCCAATGTGACGATCATCTTGCCTGAAATCCCGCAAGGAAGAAGAACGAGTCCATAAAGAAGATGAAGCCACGAAGACGAACCAAGCGTAGTCGAACGAATCCTCACGGTTGCAACGAAACGGGAACTATCGAGAGAAGCGCACAACATGGTAAACACACCACACATGAACAAGGCATGATGCTCAACCAAGTATGATGCATGACAAGGATACATGAAGCTACTCATGGCAAGAGATGATGCATACAAGAGCAACACATCAAAGAAAGTTTAAATGCGGCTGGAAACAACATATAACAATTCCGGTAAGCCCTCATATGCAAATTTCAAAATTGGTCCAGATCTGAATAAGCCTTAAGTTCAAGTTGTTAAACAGCAAGTTAAGATGCACCACGATGATCTACACGAAATTCTAGTCAAGTTACATATAAAGTTCATTTAATTCGGAGCTACGGCTTAGAAGATATGAGCAAAACAAGTTAAACATGGCATTGGTGCAAAATGAATTCAAACATCAAGCAAACACCTCAAAACATGGATTCAACAAGGTATCATTAAGCTACATGCAAAACTAAGCACGTTTCATATAGAGCACACTCAAAATGGAGCAGCGGTTCAACACATACACATGAAACAAGTTTAAAGGGCATACTGTCCAAAACAACAACTAGGCAACTAGCAAGCATGAAAACAATATGCTACAGCACCTTAACATGAAAACAAAAGGCATGAACATGATGTACAAGTAAAGCATTGCAAAACATGAGCACTGAGCTATCTTCAAAAACTACAAGAGCATGCTCAAAAGGACATGGCAAGATTGCAAATAATAACAGGTTCACAGACTTGGTGGAAAACACTGGACATGGCAGAAATAACATCACGTTGCAATGTTTAGAGCTATCAAACAACATGCTACAAGAACATATCATAGCAAACAAAGGCATGGCATGAATCTAATAACTGCATGAAAAAAAGTCCCTTACTGATCATAAGCCAAAAAGGCACATAAATATGATGGCAACCATGTAAACATAACAAGTTTCGTTACAGATTCAGACACTGCAGAAAAACAAAGCATGGCATAAACAGAATTATGAAGGCATCTTTGCGAGCTCAAATCACTCACCACAAGGCATTGGATGACAAAACAAGCATACCGACAGGTGGATGACATGTTCGTGAAGCTAACCATGGCAAGAGCAAGTTCATAGAATGCTTGGATCACTAACAACAACCATGGCAAAATTAATTAACATGTAAACAATCTGGCAGGAACATTTTATAGCAAAATTAGAGCAAGATTAAGACACTTTAGAGCACTCCATAAATGCAAACAGGGGCATGGATGGATAGAGCGCAACCATATTTCCAAATCATCCTTAATGAACATACTCAAAAGAAGCATGGATCTCACAGTAGCAACATGAATACATGGCATAAATATAACAGTAGGGAAATGACACTGAAATTCTAAGTCCCTGAAATCAGCAATATCACGGAGGCTATTTGCAAGCTTATAACAATCAACACATAGAATATCATGAAGGGTGGATTGCACCACAGAAAATATGGCATGTTGTAGCTCATAACGTAGACATCATACTCAAAAGAAAATCACACAAAAAGATACAAAAAAGACAAATGAGCAAGTTCTGTTAAACTACAGCAGACAACATCACGTAGCAGTCTTGCAACGACGATTAGGGCATCAAGATGAACTCAAACAAGCATGGCGCAATGGAACAAAATGAAGAGCATATCACGGTGAACATTTTGATATATCTTAAATGCAAAATGGAGCAACGCGCCTGAAGTTATGATAGTTCATACATGCAAACTTAATGTTAAAATCCTGGGACTTGGCCAAAAATTCACCTCACAGCAAACGGGACGGGGATGACCCGAGACGAGCGGGTGCGGGACGGGGGCCGCATTGGATGCAGGGACCAGTGGATATCGTCCCGGCGCGGGTCAACGCCGGCTCCGGTGACCTTGGGCTCCGGTGATCGCCGGAGTAAACGGAGGAGGTCGGAGGAGGGCGCGGGTGGCCGGATCCGGCGAGGGGAGGCCGGATCCGTGGCGAGGGCGGCGGCTAGAGCGGTGCGGCGGCGAGCAAGCGGTGGGGCGGTGCGACGGCGTGGCGCGGGGCGACGGAGGCGCGTGCGGCCGAGGCGCTGGCGGCGGTGGCACGCGCCGATGCGGTGGCGGGACGACGCCGGTGCGGTGCGATCCGGCAGGCGCGGTGGTGAGGTGGTGGCGTGGGCGGAGGCGACGAAGCGGCACGGAGGCGGCGGCGGCCGGCGAGGCGAACGGTGGCGAGGGAGGCGAGGGACGGCGGGTCGCAGCGGCGCTAAGCGGCGGATCGGGCCCGGGCGGCCCGGGCGGGCGGCCGTGGGCTGCGGTGGGCCATGGTGGCGGGGTGTCCGAGGTGGACACGTGTCGGCGCGATAGCGTCCGCGGGCGGCGGCGCGGGTGTATCCGGCGGCGGGCGGACATGTCCGGCGGCTGAGAGGGAGAGAGGCTAGGGTTAGGGGTGGATTCATCCGCAAATTCCGGGAGAGGGGGCTAATTTATAGGTAGAGGGAGCTAGGAGAGTCCAAATGAGGTGCGGTTTTCGCCCACACGATCATGATCGAACGACCGAGAGCATGGATGGGGTTTGGATGGGCTCATGGGCTGTGGTGGAGAGGTGTTGGGCTGCAAAGAGAGAGGGGTTTCGGGCTACGCGGTTAACCGTTGGAGTATCAAATGGACTCCAAATGGAACGAAACTTGACAGGCGGTCTACCGGTGGTGTACCAAGGCCGCCATTCCGAGAATGTTTGACACCCTCTCACAACAGGAGATAAAAGGGGGACGCCGGAGGACATAGGAGTGTCGGATCGCGAAACGGGCAACGGGGAAAAGGACCGGATGCATGAGACGAACACGTATGCAATGAAATGCACATGATGACATGGCAAAATGCAACACGTAAGAAAACGACATGGCAACGACGGCGAATAACTGACTGCTATGTATTGAGCTTGCGTTGGTTTTCCCCGAAGAGGAGAGGATGATGCAACACAGTAGCGTAAGTATTTCCCTCAGTTTTTGAGAACCAAGGTATCAATCCAGTAGGAGGCCACGCACAAGTCCCTCATACCTGCACAAAACGATAGATACTCGCAACCAACGCGATTAGGGGTTGTCAATCCCTTCACGGTCACTTACGAGAGTGAGATCTGATAGAGATAATATTTTTGGTATAAAGATGCAAAGTGAGAAGTAAAGGCAAAGTAAAAACAAAGCAAGTACAAAAGTGATGGAGATTGATATGATGAGAATAGACCCGGGGGCCATAGGTTTCACTAGTGGCTTCTCTCAAGAGCATAAGTATTCTACGGTCGGTGAACAAATTATTGTTGAGCAATTGACAGAATTGAGCATAGTTATGAGTATATCTAGGTATGATCATTTATATAGGCATCACGTCCGTGACAAGTAGACCGAAACGATTCTGCATCTACTACTATTACTCCACTCATCGACCGCTATCCAGCATGCATCTAGAGTATTAAGTTAAAAACAGAGTAATGCCTTAAGCAAGATGACATGATGTAGAGGAATAAATTCATGCAATATGATAAATACCCCATCTTGTTATCCTTGATGGCAACAATACAATACGTGCCTTGCAACCCTTTCTGTCACTGGGTAAGGACATCGCAAGATTGAACCCAAAGCCATGCACTTCTCCCATTGCAAGAACTACCAATCTAGTTGGCCAAACCAAATGGATAATTTGAAGAGACTTGCAAAGATAACTCAATCATACATATAAGAATTCAGAGAAGATTCAAATATTATTCATAGATAAGCTGGATCATAAACCCACAATTCATCGGTCTCAACAAACACACCGCAAAAAGAAGATTACATCGAATAGATCTCCACGAGAGAGGGGGAAAACATTGTATTGAGATCCAAAAAGAGAGAAGAAGCCATCTAGCTACTAGCTATGGACCCGAAGGTCTGAACTAAACTACTCACACTTCATCGGAGAGGCTATGGTGTTGATGTAGAAGCCCTCCATGGTGGATGCACCCTCCGTCGGAGCTCCGGAACAGGCCCCGAGATGGGATCTCGTGGATACAGGAAGTTGCGGCGGTGGAATTAGGTTTTTGGCTCCTGTTCGATCGTTTGAAGTGCGTGAGGTATATATAGGAGGAAGGATGCGTCGGTGGAGCATCGGGGAGGCCCACGAGGCAGGGGGCGCGCCCTAGGGGGGCGCTCCCACCCTCGTGACCGCCTCCGATGTTCCTTGGCGTAGGGTCCAAGTCTCCTGGATCACGTTCGGTGAGAAAATCACGTTTCCGAAAGTTTCATTCCGTTTGGACTCCGTTTGATATTATGTTTCTTCTAAATACTGAAAAAGGCAAAAAACAGCAATTCTGGGCTGGGCCTCCGGTTAATAGGTTAGTCCCAAAAGTAATATAAAAGTGGAAAATAAAGCCCATTATAGTCCAAAACAATAGATAAAGTAGCATGGAGCAATCAAAATTGTAGATACGTTGGAGACGTGTCGATCATCTAAGCTTAATTCCTGCTCGTCCTCGAGTAGGTAAATGATAAAAAGAGAATTTTTGATGCGGAGTGATACTTTGGCATAATTTCAATGTAAATCTTCTTAATCATGGTATGAATATTCAGATCCGAAAGATTCAAGAAAAAATTCATATTGACATAAAAATAATAATACTTCAAGCATACTAACTAAGCAATTATGTCTTCTCAAAATAACATGGCCAAAGAAAGTTATCCCTACAAAATCATATAGTCTGGCTATGCTCCATCTTCCCCACACAAAGTATTTAAATCATGCACAACCCCGATGACAAGCCAAGCAATTGTTTTATACTTTAACATTTTCAAAAAAAAATCAATCTTCACGCAATACATGAGTGTGAGCCATGGATATAGCACTATATGTGGAATAGAACGATGGTTGTGGAGAAGACAAAAAGAGGGAAGATAGTCTCACATCAACTAGGCGTATCAACGGGCTATGGAGATGCCCATCAATAGATATCAATGTGAGTGAGTAGGGATTGCCATGCAACGGATGCACTAGAGCTATAAGTATATGAAAGCTCAACAAAATAAACTAAGTGGGTGTGCATCCAACTCGCTTGCTCACGAAGACCTAGGGCATTTGAGGAAGACCATCATTGGAATATACAAGCCAAGTTCTATAATAAAAAATTCCCACTAGTATATGAAAGTGACAAAATGAGAGACTCTCTATCATGAGGATCATGGTGCTACTTTGAAGCACAAGTGTGGTAAAAGGATAGTAACATTGTCCCTTCTCTCTTTTTCTCTCATTTTTTTTATTTGGGCCTTTTCTTTTTTTTATGGCCTCTTTTTTAATATTTTTTTTATTTTTCGTCCGGAGTCTCATCCCGACTTGTGGGGGAATCATAGTCTCCATCATCCTTTCCTCACTTGGGACAATGCTCTAATAATGATGATCATCACACTTTTATTTTTCTTACAACTCAACAATTACAACTCGATACTTAGAACAAAATATGACTCCATATGAATGCCTCTGGCGGTGTACCGGGATATGCAATGAAACATGAGTGACATGTATGAAAGAATTATGAACGGTGGCTTTGCCACAAATACGATGTCAACTACATGATCATGTAGCAATATGACAATGATGGAGCGTGTCATAATAAACGGAATGGTGGAAATTTGCATGGCAATATATCTCGGGATGGCTATGGAAATGCCATAATAGGTAGGTATGGTTGCTGTTTTGAGGAAGGTATATGGTGGGTGTATGATACCGGCGAAAGGTGCGCGGTATTAGAGAGGCTAGCAATGGTGGAAGGATGGGAAAAGGTGTGTATAATCCATGGACTTAACATTAGTCATAAAGAACTCATATACTTATTGCAAAAATCTAGAAGTTATCAAAGCAAAGTATTGTGCACATGCTCCTAGGGGGATAGATTGGTAGGAAAATACCATCGTCGTCCCCGACCGCCACTCATAAGGAAGACAATCAATAAATAAATCATGCTGCGAGTTCATCACATAACGGTTCACCATACGTGCATGCTACGGGAATCACAAACTTCAACACAAGTATTCTTTAAATTCACAAATACTCAACTAGCATCACTCTAATATCACCATCTTCATATCTCAAAACAATTATCAAGCATCAAACTTATCTTAGTATTCAACGCACTCAAAAGAAAGTTTCACATATCTTGAATACCAAGTATATTAACATTAAGCAAACTACCATGCTATTAACGACTCTCAAAATAATCTAAGTGAAGCATGAGAGATCAAGTTTCTTTAAAACAAATCCACCACCGTGCTCTAAAAGATCTAAGTGAAGCACTAGAGCAAAAATATCAAGCTCAAAAGATATAAGTGAAGCACTATGAGCAAAACTATCAAGCTCAAAAGATATAAGTGAAGCACATAGAGTATTCTATCAAATTCCAATTCATGTATGGCTCTCTCAAAAGGTGTGTAAAGCAAGGATGATTGTGGTAAACTAACAAGCAAAGACGCAAATAATACAAGACGCTCCAAGCAAAACACATATCATGTGGTGAATAAAAATATAGCTCCAAGTAAATTACCGATGGAAGTGGACGAAAGAGGGGATGCCTTCCGGGGCATCCCCAAGCTTTGACTTTTTGGTGTCCTTGGATTATCTTGGGGGTGCCATGAGCTTCCCCGAGCTTAGGCTCTTGCCACTCCTTGTTCCATAATCCATCAAAAGAATTCACCCAAAACTTGAAAACTTCACAACACAAAACTAAATAGAAATCTCGTGAGCTCCGTTAGAGAAAGAAAACAAAAGACTACTTTAAGGTACTGTAATGAACTCATTATTTATTTATATTGGTGTTAAACCTACTGTATTCCAACTTCTCTATGGATCATAAACTATTTTACTAGCCATAGATTCATCAAAATAAGCGAACAACACACCCAAAACAGAATCTGTCAAAAACAGAACAGTCTGTAGTAATCTGTAACTAACGCAAACTTCTGGAACTCAAAATATTCTACAAAATTTAGAAGACCCGGACAATTTGTTTATTTATCAGCAGAAATTGGAATCAATATTTTATCACGTTCTGGTGATTTTTAACAATTCGGGCACTGAGCGCAAAGTTTCTGGAAATTACAGCAAGATCAAATAACTATCATCCAAGAAGATCCAATAGGTTTAACTTGGCACAAACACTAATTAAAGATAAAAACACATCTAAACAGAGGCTAGATGTATTATTTATTCCTAAACATAAGAAAAAACAAAAAAACTAAAAATAAAATTTGGTTGCCTCCCAACAAGCGCTATCGTTTAACGCCCCTAGCTAGGCATTGAGATTTCAATGATGCTCACAAGGAAGACAAGAATTGAGGCACAAAGAGAGCATCATAAAACATGTGACAAACACACTTAAGTCTAACATACTTCCTATGCGTAGGCATATTATAGGCAAACAAATTATCATAGCAAGCAAAAGCTAGCATATGCAAGGAAGCGGAAAGGGACAATAGCAATATTAACATAACGAGAGGTAATTTAGTAACATGAAAATTTTTATAACCATATTTTCCTATCTCATAATAATTACATGTAGGATCATAAGAAAATTGAACAATATAGCTATCAGATAACATATTCTCAACACGATCCACATGCATGCGAAGTTGACACTCTTCCGAAATAGTGGGATTAATATTAACTAAAGTCATGACCTCTCCAAACCCACTTTTATCAAACACTTCATAAGATTGAACATTATCCAAATATGTGGGATATAAAGTTGACACTCTTCCAAACCCACTTTCAATATTATTGCAAACACTATTATCAATCTCATATTCATCATTGGGATTAAATAAATTTTCAAGATCATAAGAAGAATCACCCCAATCATTATCATTGCAACAAGTATAGGACATAGCAAAACTAGCATCCCCAAGCTTAGGGTTTTGCACATTTTTAGCACAATTGACATCAATAGAATTTATAGTAAAATCGTTGCAATCATGCTTTTTATTCAAAGATCATCGTGAATCGCTTCATAAAGTACTTCATCACAATTTTTATATTCACGAATTTCAGGCAAAACCTCATAAAGATAATCTAGTGCACTCAATTCACTAGCAATAGGTTCATCATAATTGGATCTCTTAAAGAGATTTGCAAGTGGATGAGGATCCATAAACTTTTAGCAAGCGAAGATGCAAGCAAAAAGAAGGCACATGGTAACACAAGATTGAACGGAGGAAGGGCGAATAAAACGGCAAGGGTGAAGTGGGGGAGAGGAAAATGAGAGGGAAAAGGCAAATAATGTAATGCGAGAGATAGGGATTGTGATGGGTACTTGGTATGCTGACTTTTGCGTAGACTCCCCGGCAACGGCGCCAGAAATCCTTCTTGCTACGTCTTGAGCTTGCGTTGGTTTTCCCCGAAGAGGAGAGGATGATGCAGCACAGTAGCGTAAGTATTTCCCTCAGTTTTTCAGAACCAAGGTATCAATCCAGTAGGAGGCCACGCACAAGTTCCTCGTACCTGCACAAAACGATAGCTACTCGCAACCAACGCGACTAGGGGTTGTCAATCCCTTCAGGTCACTTACGAGAGTGAGATCTGATACAGATAATGTTTTTGGTATTTTTGGTATAAAGATGCAAAGTGAAAAGTAAAGGCAAAGTAAAAACAAAGCAAGTATAAAAGCCAAACGCCGCAGGACACGGGCAGCGCAGACCGGCGCCCTCCATACTGACAACACGATGCGCGCGGGCCACCGCGAGATCCTCAAGCTACGCAGCGGCAACGGCAGTGCACACCCGACGGGAACAAGCAAACATGCGAGCCGCGCTCGTAGTGGTGCGGGAGCTGCTGCGGTGCCGACTGGCGGAGAGTGGCCGCGACACGTTGCTGGAACGTGTTGCTGAGCTGTTGGACGCTGCATCCAGGGGTATGCCGCCTTTATGCTCCCTACTTACGTCCCAAGTTGTGGCCAGATCACACGGCGGGCCTTGTCGCACCCGCGTGCTCCCAGCATTCACTTATTTATTTTTTCAAGTTGCTTTTTCTGCTAAGTGAATGTGATCAGACCCTTCCCCCTCTATGCTAAACTCAACCCAATCTATTCACAAATTCTTCATGTGCGTTCTATTTGAAACTCGTTCAAAATCTTCACTGTGTCCTTGTCAGCTGAAGAATCTGTGAACGGAACTTTTAACTTATCTTATCTAAATTTTCGGCTTTGCCGCTCAAACCGTTCCGCATCCCACGAAAATACTTATCTATTCACCCACGATCTCACACGATCACCACCTCTCAGTACGTGGGTGACACATGTCAAGCGAATGAGAAGGGTCAGGGGCACGTTCGTCCAATTTCTTCAGGCGAACAGTTTTTCACCGCGGCTATATATACCCCTCCCCTTCCTCACTTCACTTTTACTCCACTCGATCTTTCTCCCGCTCGAGCTTCTCAAACCATAGCGCCGCCGCTACTTCATCATCACCGGTGAGGAAGATCTTCACTGCCTCGACCTCGTCGCCGGCGTACTCACGCCAGCTGCGGATTTCTTCACTCCGCCACCGTCGTAGTTGTCTTCCTCAGCCGCGTTAGGGCGTGGAAGATCTGAACTGACGGACGTCACTTCTACACTTCCCAGTTCGTCGTGTTCTTCGTCAAGGGTAATTAAAAGTTACTTTTATTGCCCTCTTTGATTCGAATGATTTCTACAAAATCTTCAAAGGTGTTTTTCTTCAAATCCTCACACACAAAAACACCTCACATGTCATCTGTTCTTGATCCGTTTCTCTAAGCAATATTTTTCTTCAAGATTCCTCAATTGTGTGGATTTTTGATCTGTACAACTCTAGAACCTAAGACAAAGAACGCTTAGTGAAATTCTTCAAGACTCATCTGGTCAAATTCCTCAAACTTGTTCTTTTTGAAAAACTTTTGAGAACGCATATGACCTCTCCAAATTCCTTGCAACTATACTTTGTTCACAGGTACACATGTCCGCTGTTGAATCACTAGGTTCTCATCAACTTAACTCATTTGCATCATTCCTCGAAGAAAAGTTGCACACCTCTTCAGAAAATTCAATTGTTCATACTCCTCATCTGAAGAAAATGGCTGACGGTAAGAAGCCATAGAAAGGAGGAAAGAGGCCTGAGGTCAACACAGTGTTTGAAATCCCTGATGACATTTATGCTGGGTACTGCACACCCCCTGAGGAGGACAAAAATCAGCGCAAAGTGTGCATTCAAAAGATTGAGAGGAGATGGGCAAGAGAGTGGAGGGAGTACAGATATGTTACTCCCAAATACATGAAGAAATTTGTTGTTACCCCTCCATGCTCAAGACCTCCATTGGCACCTAGCCAAGTAGCTGATCCCACCAGCCTCAAGCGCGGTGAGGACTATCCTGAAGAATGGGCCAAGCACCAGGCCAAACTGGCCAAACATGCAAAAGAAGCAGTGAGGAAATTTAATGAAGACTCTGCTGCTGCTGCTATATGCCACATGGCAGCCACTTCCTACAGAAGATACCTCCAAACGACACCCGTCCTAAGACATGTCAAGCAAGTAGGCACGAAGCCCTGCCGGGCAAGATATGATGTGACGACGAGCGGCGCATTTAATGCGCTCTATCAGCCTGCAGAGTTAGGTATGATAGCACTGTTTGCTATCTAATCAGTGTGCAATGACTGATTTGCCACTTTGGTGACCCCTTGATCTATGAAAGGAGGCCAAAGGCAACCGTAGAAAGGGTTGGTTAATTCAGACCCTCACACACTCGTACACGCGTAGCCGTTCTCGCCCTGAGGCAACCCTGTCGGGCAAACATGCTGCGCTCACCACCATCCTTTCCACCATCAATCCACCAAAGCAGTAGTAGGGTTTTACGCCTCGCGGCGGCCCGAACCTAGGTAAAAACTGCCCGTGTGATCTCTGTCGTGCTGTTCCACGCTTCTCCGCTCTTTGTGCAACGTGCTATCCCCCGCTGAACCAGAAAGGGCCTCTTGGTCCCATAGGTGGCCGTGGTTTCCCACGACACAAGGGCATTACTGACGATGCACCCCCACGCACACGCATTACATGTAAGTCAAGGGCAAGGGCATGCATGCATACAGATCAACGCGCCTTGTTTCAGTGTAGCAACACGGCTATTTAAACCACCCCGCCACGTGTACCTCTTCTAACACACTCTTCCATCTGCGCTGCCCTTCTCTTCTATTCACAAAATTAGCCAGAGCAAGATCCAATCGAAGATGCAGTACTATGGGCACAATTTCCTCGTTCCATCCATCGTACCAGAGCGGTGTTACCCCGCCGGCGTCGTGGTGGAGAGCAAACTTTGCGTGTGGGCGATCTCGAGGTGGCGGGGTGCTAGGGAGTTGGCCGAGTGGTTCCTCCGTGCTGGCTTTGCCCACCTCCTAGCGGGCTCACCGACCATGTTCCGCCTCGAGGAGATGCGTCCCAATGCCAACTCACCGCCGACTGCACTCTCACCCACTTCACTAATCGCTTCGACACCTACTACCTCCTCGGCAAGGTGTTTTGGTGTGGCTGCGAGTTCATCACATTCACGACCTACAACATCTTTACCGACATCGAGAGCATCTTCCCCGCCGAGGACCGCAAGCACACTCTCCCCTATTATCTAGGTGAGGAGGAGCACGGGGAATGAAGATGCCGGCGGTGAAGGCCCAGGTCCAAGATGATGGTGAAGCAGCTGGTGAAGACGCATATTTCATGTTCTATTGCCCTAGCTAGCTATATAGTGTTAACTAGCTAGCTAGGGCTTTATTTCCCCCTTATATATATTGTGCTTTGTTCGATCATGTGTATCGCGTGAAATTTAATCTAGCTACCATTAATTAATTATATTAATGTTGTGTACGTGTTATATATATGTCACGTGTTTTATACCTATCTATCTATCTATATATATATGTCCTATATGTTATGAGTGTTATTTTTTTACAGGTAGTTATGAGTGTTATATTAAGGGCTTATATTATGTGTTGTGTCGTTATATTTATTTATCCCAGGTTTTGGCATGTCTAACAATTTTGTTTTCGCGAATAAATATTGGTGGGGGTGTGCGAGCCATGAGAGCCCACACCCGCGCGTGCCTCTCCTGGATCAGCTAATTTGTAAAAAAAAATAAAAATGAGATGGTGTGGAAGAATGTTTGGATTTAATTTCGGTGATATATATATATATCATAAAAACCTCAAAACAAAGCTAGAAAAGAAGAGCCGCTCAATCACAATGCTGAATTTGTGGGGTTCATATATGCCTATGTAGCATACTCGTTGCGCCATATTTCACTATTATTGGGCCAAACAATAAATTGAAGTCTCCTTATTTATTGAATTAATCTCACTATTATTGAGCAAAACTATTTATTGAATTCGCCAAACTATTTATTGAATTCTCACTATTATTGATTTAATCTCATTGGGCCATATCTCAGTACTATTATTGGGCCAAAAAAAGGCGATGGCCATTTGATGTCTCACTATTTATTGAATGAATCTTCATATTTTTACATGAAGATGACTTAATCCAAAATACTATACTCATGAGCTAGCTAGACATGGACCCCACATACAATTGGCTGAATTCAACACGTAATGATGAAAACACAATCATAAATAATCCATTACATCTGAAAAATGAAGAAACACTACTGTAGTTCAACACATAAATGATATTTGCCCAATAACAAAGATTCTACTCATCACAGGTATATTTTATCTTCTTGATCTTTGCCGTGAACCCTTCTTTCTGTTTCAGCAGATCTTCAATCATGTACTCCAGCCTCTTCTTATCTTCCTCTAACTGATCCCTTCCCTTCTCTGCTTTCACCAACAAAAATTTGTGCATGCTAGTAGTTGATGCATCAAGCTTCTTCTTCTCCTCCAATTCAGCTCTTGCAACAGCCAGAGCTTCTTTTGCTTTGGCCTTCAAGGCTAGTGTCACCTGATTTTCCTCAACCATTTGCTTAAGCTCATCTTGGGCATTCCTCAGGTCATGGTGAAGCTTCTCAATCTCATTTGTACCTTGTTCCAACCTTGTTGAAGGCATCACGAACTCTACCATCTCCCACTTTAGTGTACATTTCCCATAGCTTCGACTGGGATTTAATCAATGGACGCAACCAAATAGGATGAACCCATTGCACAAAGTCACATTTGTCTCCAAACTACAATATTTATGACAGAGCAGAATCTATTATGAAACTACACAACAAAAACTTAATTTCAATGACTGTAAATAAGTTCACAGACCTCCCTTGAACAGGCCAAGAACCTCCTGCCAGTCCAACATCCATCAAAAGGAACAAATTTGGACGGCACATAATTGCATTTACAACGTATAAGCTTATCTCCATCATCGACTAATCTGCTATTCTCAGAATTGTACATTGTATTTGGACCCTAGCAATACAAATATCCAGAGTAAATAGGGTTTCCCTAGTAAATAAAAGGAAACCAGTGCTGAAATCAAAAATCCCCAAATCGATATGAACCCTAACTGTAGATTGACGAGAATGCAACACTTACTCGGTGCCAAGGGAGTTCGGGTCGGTGGAGGATTCCTCGCCATCGCCCCACGAAACAATGATGTCCTTGAGCAGCTACAGGAGATATACGACGCTTCGGCGACGAGCAAAATGGCAGGGAGAGGATGGGGATAGGAGCTGAAGCAGAGGAGGGGACACGAGCGGGAGTAGAGCATGGGGAGGGCGCTGTCTGAAACGTGCCCCACATGTCATTGTGATCACCGGCCCAACACAAGGCGTGATACGTCTCCAACGTATCTATTATTTTTGATTGTTCCATGCTATTATGTTATCAATCTTGGATGTTTTATATGCATTAGTATGCTATTTTATATCATTTTTTGGGACTAACTTATTAACCTAGTGCCCAGTGCCAGTTGCTATTTTTTCCTTGTTTTTGTCTTTACAGAAAATCAATACCAAACGAAAGAAACTTTTTGATGATTTTTCTTGGACCACAAGACACCCTGGAAGCTTCACGAGGAGGCCAAAAGAGCCTCCAGGTGGCCACAAGTTCAGGGGGCACCCTAGGGGAGGCGCCCCCAGGCTTGTGGCCCCCCTGGCCCTTCCAACCCTAATCTCTCTTCTCTAAATACCCAAATATTCCGCGTAGACCAGAGGGCACACCAAAAAATACTTTTCCCTCGCCGCAAGTTTTTTTCTTCATAAGATCCCATCTGGGGACCTTTTTCGGTACTCTGTCAGAGGGGGATTCGATCACAGAGAGCTTCTAGATCAACCTTGTTGCCCTTCCGATGATGTGTGAGTAGTTTACCATAGACCTACAGGTCCATAGCTAGTAGCTAGATGAATTCTTCTCTCTCTTTGATCTTCAATACTGTCGGCATCCTGGGAACGGGGGTACCCAGACTTGCCTGCCTGCGGCCCAGGGTGTGGCTCAGTCAGCGGCCTGGTACGGCCCATCTTTTTCAACAACCACTCAAGACCCTCGCAAGGGGCCAAGCCTCGCGAGGCGGACGACGCCCAGACCTCCTCAGAGGCAGCCCCACTAGGATGGCTCCTGAGGAGCGGAGTTATCTATGCAAGGGGCACTTCACGAGGTTCACATGACGTGAGCCATGATGACCGAAGCCAGGCGGGCGCCAGCGGGTGCAGAGTACCATTTGCCTCTTTGGTGCTAAAGGGGCAGGCACAGACGAGGAGTCCCGAGACATCAGGCAAAGGTTCCATATCGGTGCAACAAGACCAAGACCAGCAGGACGGCAGGACGGAGGTCACCACGGAGCCCACGACGGCATCGCCACCAGAGCCTTTAGCAGGCGAAGACTGCCTTTTGTCAGGATAACTTGTACTAGTTGTTTCCCTTCAAAATTGGCCGTTGTGGGATCCCTTCCCGCCTAACATTTGGGAAGAGGACCAAGGCCACTATAAATAGGACTAGCCACCACCGTAGGAGGCAACTCATCTTGGGACGGATCATCCAGATCTACCTCACGCACACAAGCTGACCGAGCTCAAGAACACCTTTCCTCAGGAGGCTATTCATCCCTTATACTTGTTCATTCCCAGCCTACAAGGCAATCCACCACACAACGCTGGAGTAGGGTATTACACCACAACGGTGGCCCGAACCAGTATAAACCCCCGTGTCTCTTGTTCTTTGGGTTCGGCGAGCTAGGCCTTGAGATCGTTGTGCGAGCGAGCCAGGGAGAGAGAGATCTTCGTGCGCACCCCAGTGTTCCAACCTCAAGGGTTTGCCTGAACCTACAATCCGACATTTGGTGCGCCAGGTAGGGGTGCGCTGAAGCCTTTCTCCCGTCAGTCAACCCATCGACACCCCTGGGTTCCAATGTCTGGCGACCCAAGGACCAACGCCGACCATTGGGCTGCTTGGCCCGTTAGGGCGCCGTCGTCTGCCCAGGAAGACCTCAACTCCGCACTCCAGGCGGCCCGCACACCGCCAAACGCCGCAGGACACGGGCAACATGGACCGGCGCCCTCCATACTCACATCGTGGTGCGCGCGGGCCACCGCGAGATCCTCAAGCTACACAGCGGCAACGGCAGTGCACACCCGACGGGAACAAGCAAACATGCAAGCCGCGCTCGTAGTGGTGCGGGAGCTGCTGCGGTGCCGGCTGGCGGAGAGCAGCCGCGACGCATTGCTGGAACGTGTTGCTGAGCTATTAGACGCCGCATCCAGGGGTACGCTGCCTTTCTGCTCCCTACTTACGTCCCAAGTTGTGGCCAGACCGCATGGCGGGCCTCGTCGCACCCGCGTGCTCCCAGGCGCACTAGGAGGGCTCATCGGCGCCAGCACGACCGACGGTGCCGAACATCGGCCTGCGCTTGTGCTTCCCCCGGGTGGCACAGGTACGGGCGTTGCTCCTCACGGTCCCAACAGGGCACCACCCTACAACCACCAGGGGAGTGCAGTAGGCCCGGCGGTGTGGGGCGCAGGGCGTCTCGTTGGGGGTTCCGGAACGGCGGCTCCGGAAGCCTATGTGCCCCGCATGGTGGATCATGAGTACATGCCGGAGGATGACCCCTGCTCGTTTCTCGAGCCAGGGTGGGAAGAAGAGATGCTGGAAGTTGAGGCCTTCCATGAGCCACCCACGAGCCTCGCCGACCCTGCCAACAACAACAACCGCAGGGTACCACTGATATCTCAGGAGCAGGCTTACACTAACCATGGGTCGCAGGTGGACCAGGCTGCAGTGGCGAACGGCGACCCCAGCGCAGCATCCCCACTCCAACCGGGTGTAGCACACTGGGGGCGGCACGGGACGGGTCTGGAGCAAGGCCCCCCCATGCCACACAGAGCAAGGCGTCGCTCGGAGGTAGGTCCCTGTCGGGGAGGCGCCGGCGAGCCCTCCCCCTGGCAGAGGGCTCGTGGTCGCGGAGGTGCCGCTAGCGTCCCCTTTGCCCGTTGGCACCGTCCTGGTTTCCGGACGCCCCAACGTTGGTCGAGGGCGGCGCAGGGCGGGGCCCTCGTCTGGCAATATGAAGTAAGGCTTGCGCCTGTGAAGGTCTCCGCTTGTGACACTGTCACGTAATAATGAGTGGGGCTGTACACGCCCCGGAGACTCCATAGTGCCGCCCTCGGGCCTCAGGGGCTCCCGTCCACGTCCTAGTGGAAGCACCATGCTCTGCGCTGGTCGTCGACACTGTCCCCCAATGACTATGCTCACAGCCAATGAAAGCACTTAGCTCCGTGCTGGTGGGAAGACAAGAAGACCAGCTAGGTGCCGGACGTGACCATTTGCTTTCAACCTCTTTTTCTGTAGCTCAATTTGCAGCCTTTTGGATTTGAATTTGAAGTCATATTTTCATTGGCAAGCGCGGGGGGTGTCTTTTCGCGTTCATGTTGATTTCTTGAGTTTTCTGGATCCATGACTTGTTTTGAGACTCGCGCCTGCTATCCCCCTTCCGAGGACCTCGCGAGCGGGGGCTAGGCGTGGTATGCCCGTGCCATGCGCGCCCCCCGCCATGGCTGGCACTCGCTCCTCGCGAGGCCCTCTCGGGAGAACTAGCAGGCTCCTCAGGAGCCCAAAGCCTCGCGAACCCATGAAGGACTCCCCTCGGGAGAAATACAGATCCGCAACTACCAAATCAGTTTGAAACCTTCCTGGACTATGGTAAGTAAAAGCAGCAAGCCCGCGGGGGACTCATGAGCTTGCAAAAGTGCGTTTCAAGTCTGGCCTAAGAAATAAAATGGTAGTCTGTTTACATGAGGGGCTCCCCCTCCCCTAAAGCTCTTATACCTTGAAGGGTCATGCCCCAGCTTTTGCGTGGAGGTTCAAAATAAAGGAGCACGGGCTCAGTCGGATATTTCGCTCGCCGCATCTTCCGGATCGCTCCTAGACATGTTGATGGCGCTGTCGCTGGCGCTATCTTCACCGTCATCAACCACACCGCTGTCACAGCCCTAGAATTGTTTGACATTAGTTGCATTAAGGCATTCATGGCATCATGTTAATTTTCATGAATTTGAAATGGGGATTGTTGAAACCCTAGCACCAATTGAATTCAACTAGGTTCAATAAAAATATTTTCAATGAACCCAAAATGCCTTCGGAAATGTTCATGATTTTGATAAAGGTGAAAACCTCTGCCAAAAATGATGAGCATATCTCTTGGCCATTTATGGATCTTTGAATTAATTCATGAAGTATTTGAATTTGGGCATTCGAATGCTATAAATAATTTAAATGCTCAAATAATTCTGAAACTAAATGTGGGCTGTTGCATATATTTCAGAAGGTGCCCACAATTATTTTCAGGATTTTTAGAAGTGCCCTGGTATTTTTAATAAAGCCCTAAAACTACAGAATAATAGAAAACAGAAAACAATAAAAGGATTAGAACCCACCTGGCCTTACCTGTAGCCGGCCCATTAGGCAGCCCAGCCCACTAGGGGCACCGCTGTCTTCAACCTCTGCCCTCTTGGCGGGCGTGTCGACGCCGCACGCCGCCCACCTCCTCCTTCCAGCCTGCTGCCTCCCCGACCTCCTTGCGATGCCACGCGCCTCCCGACCCCCTGGACCCCTCACTCTTCCCGTGCCCTCTCCCCTCTCTCTCGCTCTGCGCCTCGTGCCCGAGCCGTCGTCGCCGCCGCCGCCATCACCATTGCCACAGAGGCCTCCCTCGCTCCCCAACTAGCCCACCAGCTCGCCACTCCATCCTCACCCTCCCGCCATCACACGCGACCGAGAAGCCCCGCGCCGCCCGCCGTTGTTCCCCTCTTGGACCCTTGATGCCGTCGACAATTCGTCGGCTCGGGCCGTCCCGACCTCGCCGAGCATCCCATCGTCATCGCTGTGAGCCCCGCACCAACCCCCTCTCCCCGATGCGATTCTCTCCTCTAACCACGGGCTCCGCCGAGCCCGAGAAACTTGTCGCCGCCCGCCACGAGGTCGCCATGCTAGAGGCCCCACGCGTCGCGTCCGAAACGCTGCTGTCGTCCTCGCTGCGTTCAGGAACCCAGAGCACCTACCCACTCCTCCTCCGTGCCCAAACGCTGTGTCCGTGCCCGAGCTCCGGCGCCGCATAGCTTCGCCGCGGCGTCGATTCCGACCGCCCGAGCTCAAGTCCCTCCACCAAGAGCCTCGGCTCATCCCAGCTCCCGTGGTACCCTCCCGACCCTTTTGGTGGCGGAACAGCGCACTTGCACTTGCGCCGCGCTCGCTCGCCGTGACTAAACGCCGCGCCATTGACTACTGACCGGCGTGGGTTGACCTTGCCGGTTTGACCCCCTCTCCCCAGCGACATGCGGGCCCGCCTGCTAACTAATCGATTTAGATTTAAACTAATTTAACTTAACCTAGGTTAGTGCTAATTAACTAGGTTAGTTTAGTTAGTCATCGACGTGTGGTCCCCACACGTCGAGGTTTGACTGGGCGCCTGTTGACCACGACGTCACATTGACGTCGGTGGACGCAATAACTAGGTTTCTAGATTTAATTTAATTCAGGTAATTCGAAATATTCTAAACTTTAGTAAATCATAGAAATTCAACCGTAACTTCGGATTGAAATAATTTATATATGAAAATGATCAGAAAAATATGAAGAATCTGTTTATGCCATGATCATGCATGTTTGAACAAGTTAACCTCACTGAATAGGATGAATCATGATTAGGGTAATTTATGAAATAGCATTTGGAGTCGGAGTTCAACCTTGTTTGAATTCCACTTCAATTAACTTGGATTATTATTGCAATAGGTGAATTCAGTACCTTAATATGACATGTCATTCATGTGAATGTGCATTGCATTGATTGTGTTCTCTCTTGTTTGCGGTAATTGTCCCTCCCGAGCGATGTACCGCGATGATTATTCGATGACACCGATGAAGAACTATTATCTTGAAGTGCCGAGCAAGCAAAACCCCTTGTTCATTCCGATACAATCCCACTCTCTCGCCCTGCTCTATTTTACTGCATTAGGACAACAACGACTCATGTGTTACTTGCTGCGGTAGCTGAACCCCTTGATCCTTTGCATGACTGTCATTCCACAATAATTAGATGAAACCCACTAGCATGAGTAGGAGTTGTTTGAGCCATGTTGTGCCTACTCATTTATGCTTGTTTGTCATGCACTGCTCTTGCTTAGAGTTGAGTCGGGTCTGATTCATCGGGAATGAATTGGAATTGTTATGAACATGTCCTATTGAGTGTGAGCTACGTGTGGTGAACACGATTTGGTAAAATAGCGGTGAGAGGCCATGTAGGAGTACATGGTGGGTTGTCTCATTGCAGCCGTCCTCGAGAACTGAGTTACGTGTTTGTGATCCATGATCTGATTACTACCACGCATTGGGCCCGAAACCAATGGACCCTCTCGGCTTCTTGACCACCCTTGTCCTCGGTCAGGGAGTTGCAAGTAGTTTCGTGTTTGTAGCATCTTTGGGGCCGCATATAACGCTGACCTTAGGGGTGGGTTGTGTTGCGGTAGGCACCGTGGCCCGGTGTACCGAGTGCCCGTTTGGTATCTCGGGAACCCTGCACACATCGTTCGGGGCTGTATGGGAAACCTCGGCCGGACTCCCTGCGGATGGAACCCGAATAGGCGATAAACCTGGACTTGGGACTTGAGTGTTTAGGTAGGCCGTGGCCGACACCCACGTTGGGCTTCCGCTTGAAGGTTGCCGAGTACATGTCGTGTAAACGGCGGTAAGTGGTGAGAGCGTGTGTGAAGAAGTACACCCTGCAGGGTTTAATATGATCTATTGAATAGCCGTGTCCACGGAGAAGGACTTCGGGTTGCCTATATCGGTTCATAGACAAGTGAAAGTGGATACTCTAAAATCGCAAGATAAGCGTGAGTGCTATGGATGGCGTTCTCGTAGGGAGGCGGGGCGGGTCCATAGTGGTGTATTGCCATGGTGAATATGTGGACTCGTGCGCCACCTCAAAAGAGTTACTTGCGATCGTAGATCGGGATAGCCACCGAGTCAAAGCTGGCTTGCTGCGGTCAAACTCCACCACCCCTTTGATAATGATGCATATGTAGTTAGTTCGATGTAAGTCTTGCTGAGTACAATTGTACTCACGTTTGCTTATTTTATGTTTTGCGAGAGAGGCGTCGGTCTAGCTAGTAGTTCGCTTGGACTTGACGTTTAGCTTGTTACCTCAGCTACGATCTTGTGCCCTCGGCGAGATCTGGTAGATAGTCGCTTCTCGGCCTTTTTCATTTATAGTTATGCGTACTCGGACATGTTTAGCTTCGCTTGTGCTTTGACTTGTATGCTCGAGTGTTGGGTCATGAGACCCATGTTTGTAATATCTCGCTCCTCGGGCCTAATGAATAATATTTTGAGTCGTAGAGTTATGTTGTGATGCCATGTTGTATCTCGCATATTGAGCATAATGTGTGTATGTTTGAAATGCTTGGTATGTGTGGGATCCGACAAACTAGTTGTTTATCCTTGGCAGCCTCTCATATGGGAAATGTAGTCTCGTGCTTCCGGCGATAGTAGTCCGCTTCAGCCCGGTTCACGAGTCCTGCTAGCCCAGACTACTGCTTGGACACTTGACTGGCGGCATGTGTTTCACTTCGTTCCTATGTTTGTCCCTTGGGAAATGTCACGCGGTGTTATTCGAGTCCTGCCTAGCTGCTACAGCCCGGGATACGGAGTCCTGTTAGCCAGTGCTACAGCCCGAATATATCGTTGATGACCGACATGCTCGATGTGATTCATGTATGCCTGTCCCCATAGGTTAGCGCCGCTTTGGGTTCACGACTAGCCATGTCGGCCGGGTTCTATGTCATATGGATGCTAGCGACACTATCATATCGTGAGCCAAAAGACGCAAGCGGTCCGGGCCATGGTAAGGCGACACCGTGAGAATACCGTGCGTGAGGCATAAGTGATATGATGTGTTACATGCTAGATCGGTGTGACTTAGGATCGGGGTCTGACAGCGTTGGTATCGAGCCCTGATCATGTGGGATTACCAAGCCAAACTGGTGAAGTTGTGTCTAGAAATGCTTTAGTTATGTAAGGAATTGATTGTGGAAGGGCGTAAGGCTCTTTTTACTCCTTATACCTCATGGCCTTCGATCTGAGTCATCCTCTTCTCTTCTACGGGTTTAAGAACTAGGCTTCTCATCTATCTATCGGGATGACGTGTTACTAATCCATAGACTTATAAGATTGTTGGTTTTAATCCCGATTCAGTTCCTACTATTCTGTATGATAGTTGTTGATCTCGTAATCTTGTTATGATGTTGTTGAGTGGTTATGCCACCATTTTTGCAGGATGTCTCAAATCATTTTGAGCATTTACAGCCGTTATGCTGTCCGAGTCATCCCAGGTCTCTAAATAGTCGATGCATTTGCAAATCCTTTCTTTCCGTTTCCGATGTCCTTTTGGTCGAATAAGCACACTAACCCGATCGGTTGAGGTACTCTGTTGCCTCGACACATATGTTGGAACTATTATTATGACCCTAGGTGCTTAGGAGGTCACCTAGCAATTTAGCAATGCTTTTGTATCCCTAGTGTGATGATTATGGCCATCATTCTCGAAAGCATCCGTGATGCCATTTTGTAGTAGGTATTCTACTCTGGGTTCTTGAACCGAGATTCATCCTACTTCATGTTGTTAGTATTTGCTAGTGCCTTTAGGATATTAGTAACCTTGCGATAGTCCTCAAGGTCCGTGGTATTTCCTTCTTCCAAATACTACGAACCGCTTATGGCGAAGTTCTTTTGAGCCAAAAGATCACAATAAGAGTGCTCTTGAGGAGTTCTCCATTCATAATTGTGAATCTGCCAATTCTACCTTTCTGCATGGGTTATCCGGAAGAAATGTTGAGCTTGCTCGACATACTAATCTGTGCATCCACAACTCAAAAAAATTATATGTTCTTTTGAGTTGTTCTCTTAGATGCCTTCTGACCTTCATCTATCAATTGATAGCCAAGGGTATGTGTGCATTTGTGTTCATCGATGCATTTTATCCTTGTGGTCCGTCAAGCCATTCTATTCGGAATGACTAGGAGAAACAAACTCCATACCTCATCCATTTCTAGGATTGGGTCAAAGTAGTTGTATCCCGCAGATCAAAACGCCAATTCAGCTTTTGTTCTGTTCTACCTTGGAGTGTTACCATCTTTATGTCAAGAGTGTCATGGGAATTGCACACCCTCCTAGGAATTCTTGACGCAGTGATACTCTCGCTATCATTATTCATTCCTCGGTTCCGTGTTGTTGTAACCGGAATGCCGGCAAGTGAATTGTGATGTGTGAAATCAATACCCCGGGCAACTTGTTGCTTGGTAGTGAATGGACAATATTCTCATTCTTAGCGTGTTGGTTATTAAACCATCATCCTAAGATTGATCGTGCTACCTAGTCCCTATTTCTGGTGCACACCTCGATTGATGAGTTAGGATCTTGTCAAGTCCTCACTCATTTGATAATATCGTCTTGCCCTCAAAAGCAAGATTGCTCTCGAGCTTAGTAACATACCGGTGGTTCGTGACTTTCCAAATATCTTCTTGGAGGTGTTACCGGGTTGTTTCCTGACTGTTATGTTGGGCTCGTGATCAAGTTGGTATTCCTCTAAACCACCCCTTCTCCAAGAATCTGTGTTGGATATCCCTGAGCTAGTTGGTTAAGCTAGACAATAACTTGGAGAGTTGGAAGATAAAAGCTTGCCTAACCTAGTTCGATCCAAAGGGATATTCTTGTGTAGTGTGTGTTGAAGAAAGATGATATCTTCATCGATTGGTCCCTGTGATCAGTTGTTGGATCTATTGTCCTACCAATTCTTTGACTTGAGTATGGGCCATTGTCAAGTCAAATCAGAACCAACGATATTCGTAATGTTGTCTTACTCGTGGTTAATCCCTCGAGCATACCCATTACATCTTTGGTCTGACCAATGCTATCACCGTGTTCACATGATGGTGGAACTCCAGTGATATGGAAATTCCGATGAGTTGCTGTTGAGCCCATCAGTAGCATTTTGTCTCCCCCATGAGTCATGTTGAGCATCAACCTAGTATTGGAAACTTGTGTAAGCATTTCTTCGTGTTTCGTTCATGAAGCATATGTTTGGATGAAAGTAGTGACTTCCTCTAGGTCATGTGCATCTGGTGTAAGTTGCCGCCATGAACTTGAGAAAGGTTTGTTTTGCTTCCTCTGGAATCATTCCAAGTCAGTCATGCATGTGCGAAGTATTCTATGGTTTGATAGACTGATCATCTTCATTCCGTATGTATTCCTAGCACACCAAGCCACTAACTGATTTGTACAAGGAGAAGAAGTTTCTTCATAAGAGCTAATCATATGACTTATGTTAAACTCCGATATCCTCGATTATGGTTCCCCACCGAACTTCGGTAGTGTTTTATTATAAGACTACTATGTGGTCATGCTTGTCTAGGACAACGTGTTCACATGTTTGTAGCAAAACCAGCTCATGTTTTGGAGCTTGCTATCGTAGTTCATATCCCGAGAATCTCGCAGCGTCATCTCGTCGATTACGTGTTGCAACCTTTCCTTTTCGGACATCTGAGTCCAAGTATTCCATCACCAATCGGATCTGAATCTCAGGCAGATATGATGGTTGGAACATTCAACAGTTGCATTTCGTTCCCAGCTTGCACCGTCCTTGTGCTATCTCGCTATAGACTGCCTCCTTAGTAATTCTTATTCAGGTCATCCTCAAAAGTGGTCCCACCATGGGTCCCCCCACCTCGGTGATAAGCAAAATCATCCATTGCGTTGTCTTCAACAAGGTAGTCCACATCATCCATTCTAGTCCGGGTGTACCATTCCTTGCATTCCACCAAATAATCGCTTGTGATTGCCTTAGGCTGGTATAAAGAGTTCCAATGATCTATGGATCAAACGTAATTCTTTTTGCCACTTAAGGGAATAGTTCCTTGCGCCACCTTTCTCGAGGTGCCCCGTTGTTGGATCATGGTAAATATTTCCTCGCCACCTTGACACCATCCATCATCTCCCTAAGCGTGGAATTGTTGCCCATTAATCAAACCTCGTCGTTTGTTATTCCTTCCTCTCGATATGTTTTGTGTCTCAACTCGAGATGTGTCACCGTCTCAGTCCGCGAGTTGATCATGTTTACTTGATCTTTGTGAAGATCGAATCCTGTAGGGTTTCCCCTTCTTTACATTGTCGAGTCGGTGAAGATTTCGATAGCAAAGGCGTCAAGACCAAAATGATGGAGTAAATCAACATCTTGAGAAGGGCAATGGATCATGAAGATTGTGATAGTTTGTGACTTCCTTTTCCTCTTACCTCCGTCTTGAATCTCGGTGAGATTCTTGTTTAGTGGGGTGAGTTATCACAGCCCTAGAATTGTTTGACATTAGTTGCATTAAGGCATTCATGGCATCATGTTAATTTTCATGAATTTGAAATGGGGATTGTTGAAACCCTAGCACCAATTGAATTCAACTAGGTTCAATAAAAATATTTTCAATGAACCCAAAATGCCTTCGGAAATGTTCATGATTTTGATAAAGGTGAAAACCTCTGCCAAAAATGATGAGCATATCTCTTGGCCATTTATGGATCTTTGAATTAATTCATGAAGTATTTGAATTTGGGCATTCGAATGCTATAAATAATTTAAATGCTCAAATAATTCTGAAACTAAATGTGGGCTGTTGCATATATTTCAGAAGGTGCCCACAATTATTTTCAGGATTTTTAGAAGTGCCCTGGTATTTTTAATAAAGCCCTAAAACTACAGAATAATAGAAAACAGAAAACAATAAAAGGAACAGAACCCACCTGGCCTTACCTGTAGCCGGCCCATTAGGCAGCCCAGCCCACTAGGCGCACCGCTGTCTTCAACCTCTGCCTACTGGCAGAGGCGTGTCGACGCCGCACGCCGGCCACCTCCTCCCTTCCAGCCTGCCAGGCCCTCCCCGACCTCCTTGCGATGCCACGCGCCTCCCCGACCCCCCTGGACCCCCTCACTCTTCCCCGTACCCCTCTCCCCTCCTCTCTCTCGCTCTGCGCCTCGTGCCCGAGAGCCGTCGTCGCCGCCGCTCGCCATCACCGCGGCCACAGGGCCTCCCTCGCTCCCCCAACTAGCCCACCAGCTCCGCCACTCCATCCTCACCCTCCCCGCCATCACACGCGACCGGAGAAGCCCCGAGGCGCCGCCCCGCCGTTCTTCCCCTCTTCGGACCCACCGGTCGCCGTCGACATATTCGTCGGCTCCGGGCCGTCCCCGACCTCGCCGAGCATCCCATCGTCATCGCTGTGAGCCCCCGCACCGAACCCCCCTCTCCCTGATGCCGATTCTCTCCTCTAACCACGGGCTCCGCCGAGCCCGAGAGCTTGTCGCCGCCCGGCACGAGTCGCGCCATGGCTAGAGGCCCCAGACGTCGCGTCCGAAACGCGCTGTCGTCCTCGGCGCGTTCAGGAACCCAGCACCTACCCACCTCCTCCGTGCCCAAACGCCGTGTCCGGCGTGCCCGAGCTCCGGCCGCCCGATAGCTTCGCTGCCGGCGTCGATTCCGACCGCCCGAGCTCAAGTCCCTCCACCAAAGCCTCGGCTCATCCCGGCTCCCGTAGGTACCCTCCCGACCCTTTTGGTGGCGGAACAGCGAATGCACTTGCGCCGCCGCGTCGGCTCGCCCGGCTAAGCGCCGCGCCCACTGACTCACGGACCGGCGTGGGTTGACCTTGCCGGTTTGACCCCCTCTCCCCATCGACATGCGGGCCCGCGCCGCTAACTAATCCAGTTTAGATTTAAACTAATTTAACTTAACCTAGGTTAGTGCTAATTAACTAGGTTAGTTTAGTTAGTCATCGACGTGGTCCCCACCGTCGAGTTTGACCTGGGCGCCTGTTGACCGGCGACGTCACATTGACGTCGGTGGACGCAATAACTAGGTTTCTAGATTTAATTTAATTCAGGTAATTCGAAAATATTCTAAACTTTAGTAAATCATAGAAATTCAACCGTAACTTCGGATTGAAATAATTTATATATGAAAATGATCAGAAAAATACGAAGAATCTGTTTATGCCATGATCATGCATGTTTGAACAAGTTAACCTCACTGAATAGGATGAATCATGATTAGGGTAATTTATGAAATAGCATTTGGAGTCGGAGTTCAACCTTGTTTGAATTCCACTTCAATTAACTTGGATTATTATTGCAATAGGTGAATTCAGTACCTTAATATGACATGTCATTCATGTGAATGTGCATTGCATTGATTGTGTTCTCTCTTGTTTGCCGGTAATTGTCCCCTCCCGGTAGACGATGTACCGACGATGATTATTCGATGACACCGATGAAGAACTATTATCTTGAAGTGCCGGGCAAGCAAAACCCCTTGTTCATTCGATACAATCCCACTCTCTCGCCCTGCTCTATTTTACTGCATTAGGACAACAACGACTCATGTGTTACTTGCTGCGGTAGCTGAACCCCTTGATCCTTTGCATGACTGTCATTCCACAATAATTAGATGAAACCCACTAGCATGAGTAGGAGTTGTTTGAGCCATGTTGTGCCTACTCATTTATGCTTGTTTGTCATGCCTGCTTCGCTTAGAGTTGAGTCGGGTCTGATTCATCGGGAATGAATTGGAATTGTTATGAACATGTCCTATTGAGTGTGAGCTAAGTGTGTGAACACGATTTGGTAAAATAGCGGTGAGAGGCCATGTAGGAGTACATGGTGGGTTGTCTCATTGCAGCCGTCCTCGAGAACTGAGTTACGTGTTTGTGATCCATGATCAGATTACTACCACGCATTGGGCCCGAAACCAATGGACCCTCTCGGCTTCTTGACCACCCTTGTCCTCGATCAGGAGTTGCAAGTAGTTTACGTGTTTGTAGCATCTTTGGGGCGCGCGCATAGCGCTGACCTTAGGGGTGGGTTGTGTTGCGGTAGGCACCGTGGCCTGTGTACCGAGTGCCGTTTGGTATCTCGGGAACCCTGCACACATCGTTCGGGGCTGTATGGGAAACCTCGGCGGACTCCTGCGGATGGAACCCGAATAGGCGATAAACCTGGACTTGGGACTTGAGTGTTTAGGTAGGCGTGGCCGACACCCACGTTGGGCTTCCGCTTGAAGGTTGCAGTACATGTCGTGTAAACGGCGGTAAGTGGTGAGCGTGTGTGAAGAAGTACACCCTGCAGGGGTTTAATATGATCTATTGAATAGCCGTGTCCACGGAGAAGGACTTCGGGTTGCCTATATCAGTTCATAGACAAGTGAAAGTGGATACTCTAAAATGCGCAAGATAAGCGTGAGTGCTATGGATGGCGTTCTCGTGGGGAGGCGGGAGCGGGTCCATAGTGGTGTATTGCCATGGTGAATATGTGGACTCGTGTGCATACCTCAAAAGAGTTACTTGCGATCGTAGATCAGGATAGCCACCGAGTCAAAGCTGGCTTGCTGCGGTCAAACTCCACCACCCCTTTGATAATGATGCATATGTAGTTAGTTACGATGTAAGTCTTGCTGAGTACAATTGTACTCACGTTTGCTTATTTTATGTTTTGCGAGAGACGTCGGTCTCGCTAGTAGTTCCGCTTGGACTTGACGTTTAGCTTGTTACCTCAGCTACGATCTTGTGCCTCGGCAGATCTGGTAGATAGTCGGGCTTCTCAGCCTTTTCATTTATAGTTATGCGTACTCGGACATGTTTAGCTTCCGCTTGTGCTTTGACTTGTATGCTCACGAGTGTTGGGTCATGAGACCCATGTTTGTAATATCTCGCTCCTCGGGCCTAATGAATAATATTTTGAGTCGTAGAGTTATGTTGTGATGCCATGTTGTATCTACGCATATTGAGCATAATGTGTGTATGTTTGAAATGCTTGGTATGTGTGGGATCCGACAAACTAGTTGTTTATCCTTGGCAGCCTCTCATATGGGGAAATGTAGTCTCGTGCCTCCGGCGATAGTAGTCCGCTTCTGCCGGTTCACGAGTCCTGCTAGCCCAGCACTACTGCTTGGACACTTGACTGGCGGCATGTGTTTCACCGTTCCTATATACGTCCTTCGGGAAATGTCACGCGGTGTTATTCGAGTCTGCCTAGCTCTGCTACAGCCGGGATACGGAGTCTGTTAGCCAGTGCTACAGCCCGAATATATCGTTGATGACCGACATGCTCGATGTGATTCATGTATGCCTGTCCCCATAGGTTAGCGCCGCTTTGGGTTCACGACTAGCCATGTCGGCCGGGTTCTATGTCATATGGATGCTAGCGACACTATCATATCGTGAGCCAAAAGACGCATAAGCGGTCCCGGCCATGGTAAGGCGACACCGTGAGAATACCGTCGTGAGGCATAAGTGATATGATGTGTTACATGCTAGATCGGTGTGACTTAGGATCGGGTCTGACAGCATTGGTATCGAGCCCGACTTGCTGTAGGATTACCAAGCCAAACTGGTCAAGTTGTGTCTAGAAATGCTTTAGTTATGTAAGGGAATTGATTGTGGAAGGAGCGTAAGGCTCTTTTACTCCTTATACCTCATGGCCTTCGATCCGAGTCATCCTCTTCTCTTCTCTGGGTTTAAGAACTAGGCTTCTCATCTATCTATCGGGATGACGTGTTACTAATCCATAGACTTATAAGATTGTTGGTTTTAATCCCGATTCAGTTCCTACTATTCCTGTATGATAGCTGTTGATCTCGAATCTTGTTATGATGTTGTTGAGTGGTTATGCCACCATTTTTGCAGGATGTCTCAAATCATTTTGAGCATTTACAGCCGTTATGCTGTCCGAGTCATCCTGGTCTCTAAATAGTCGATGCATTTGCAAATCCTTTCTTTCCGTTTCGATGTCCTTTTGGTCAGAATAAGCACACTAACCAGTCGGTTGAGGTACTCTGTTGCCTCGACACATATGTTGGAACTATTATTATGACCCTAGGTGCTTAGGAGGTCACCTAGCAATTTAGCAATGCTTTTGTATCCCTAGTGTGATGATTATGGCCATCATTCTCGAAAGCATCCCGTGATGCCATTTTGTAGTAGGTATTCTACTCCTGGGTTGCTGAACCCGAGATTCATCCTACTTCATGTTGTTAGTATTTGCTAGTGCCTTTAGGATATTAGTAACCTTGCGATAGTCCTCAAGGTCCGTGGTATTTCCTTCTTCCAAATACTACGAACCGCTTATGGCAGAAGTTCTTTTGAGCCAAAAGATCACAATAAGAGTGCTCTTGAGGAGTTCTCCATTCATAATTGTGAATCTGCCAATTCTACCTTTCTGCATGGGTTATCCGGAAGAAATGTTGAGCTTGCTCGACATACTAATCTGTGCATCCACAACTCAAAAAAATTATATGTTCTTTTGAGTTGTTCTCTTAGATGCCTTCTGACCTTCATCTATCAATTGATAGCCAAGGGTATGTGTGCATTTGTGTTCATCGATGCATTTTATCCTTGTGGTCCGTCAAGCCATTCTATTCCGGAATGACTAGGAGAAACAAACTCCAGTACCTCATCCATTTCTAGGATTGGGTCAAAGTAGTTGTATCCCGCAGATCAAAACGCCAATTCAGCTTTTGTTCTGTTCTACCTTGGAGTGTTACCATCTTTATGTCAAGAGTGTCATGGGAATTGCACACCCTCCTAGGAATTCTTGACGCAGTGATACTCTCGCTATCATTATTCATTCCTCGGTTCCGTGTTGTTGTAACCGGAATGCCGGCAAGTGAATTGTGATGTGTGAAATCAATACCCCGGGCAACTTGTTGCTTGGTAGTGAATGGACAATATTCTCATTCTTAGCGTGTTGGTTATTAAACCATCATCCTAAGATTGATCGTGCTACCTAGTCCCTATTTCTGGTGCACACCTCGATTGATGAGTTAGGATCTTGTCAAGTCCTCACTCATTTGATAATATCGTCTTGCCCTCAAAAGCAAGATTGCTCTCGAGCTTAGTAACATACCGGTGGTTCGTGACTTTCCAAATATCTTCTTGGAGGTGTTACCGGGTTGTTTCCTGACTGTTATGTTGGGCTCGTGATCAAGTTGGTATTCCTCTAAACCACCCCTTCTCCAAGAATCTGTGTTGGATATCCCTGAGATAGTTGGTTAAGCTAGACAATAACTTGGAGAGTTGGAAGATAAAAGCTTGCCTAACCTAGTTCGATCCAAAGGGATATTCTTGTGTAGTGTGTGTTGAAGAAAGATGATATCTTCATCGATTGGTCCCTGTGATCAGTTGTTGGATCTATTGTCCTACCAATTCTTTGACTTGAGTATGGGCCATTGTCAAGTCAAATCAGAACCAACGATATTCGTAATGTTGTCTTACTCGTGGTTAATCCCTCGAGCATACCCATTACATCTTTGGTGCGACCAATGCTATCACCGTGTTCACATGATGGTGGAACTCGGTGATATGGAAATTCCGATGAGTTCTTGTTGAGCCCATCAGTAGCATTTTGTCTCCCCCATGAGTCATGTTGAGCATCAACCTAGTATTGGAAACTTGTGTAAGCATTTCTTCGTGTTTCGTTCATGAAGCATATGTTTGGATGAAAGTAGTGACTTCCTCTAGGTCATGTGCATCTGGTGTAAGTTGCCGCCATGAACTTGAGAAAGGTTTGTTTTGCTTCCTCTGGAATCATTCCAAGTCAGTCATGCATGTGCGAAGTATTCTATGGTTTGATAGACTGATCATCTTCATTCCGTATGTATTCCTAGCACACCAAGCCACTAACTGATTTGTACAAGGAGAAGAAGTTTCTTCATAAGAGCTAATCATATGACTTATGTTAAACTCCGATATCCTCGATTATGGTTCCCCACCTGAACTCGGTAGTGTTTTATTATAAGACTACTATGTGGTCATGCTTGTCTAGGACAACGTGTTCACATGTTTGTAGCAAAACCAGCTCATGTTTTGGAGCTTGCTATCGTAGTTCATATCCCGAGAATCTCGCAACGTCATCTCTTCGGTCTGTGTTGCAACCTTTCCTTTTCAGACATGCTGAGTCTGAAGTATTCCATCACCAATCGGATCTGAATCTCAGGCAGATATGATGGTTGGAACAATCCAACAGTTGCATTTCATTCCCAGCTTGCACCGTCCTTGTGCTATCTCGCTATAGACTGCCTCCTTAGTAATTCTTATTCAGGGTCATCCTCAAAAGTGGTCCCACCATGGGTCCCCCCCCCACCTCCGGTGATAAGCAAAAATCATCCATTGCGTTGTCTTCAACAAGGTAGTCCACATCATCCATTCTAGTCCGGGTGTACCATTCCTTGCATTCCACCAAATAATCGCTTGTGATTGCCTTAGGCTGGTATAAAGAGTTCCAATGATCTATGGATCAAAAGTAATTCTTTTTGCCACTTAAGGGAATAGTTCCTTGCGCCACCTTTCTCGAGGTGCCCCGTTGTTGGATCATGGTAAATATTTCCTCGCCACCTTGACACCATCCATCATCTCCCTAAGCGTGGAATTGTTGCCCATTAATCAAACCTCGTCGTTTGTTATTCCTTCCTCTCGATATGTTTTGTGTCTCAACTCGAGATGTGTCACCGTCTCAGTCCGCGAGTTGATCATGTTTACTTGATCTTTGTGAAGATCGAATCCTGTAGGGTTTCCCCCTTCTTTCTGTTGTCGAGTCGAGTCAAGATTTCGATAGCAAAGACGTCAAGACCAAAATGATGGAGTAAATCAACATCTTCGAGAAGGGCAATGGATCATGAAGATTGTGATAGTTTGTGACTTCCCTTTTCCTCTTACCTCACGTCTTGAATCTCGGGGCGAGATTCTTGTTTAGTGGGGGTGAGTTGTCACAGCCCTAGAATTGTTTGACATTAGTTGCATTAAGGCATTCATGGCATCATGTTAATTTTCATGAATTTGAAATGGGGATTGTTGAAACCCTAGCACCAATTGAATTCAACTAGGTTCAATAAAAATATTTTCAATGAACCCAAAATGCCTTCGGAAATGTTCATGATTTTGATAAAGGTGAAAACCTCTGCCAAAAATGATGAGCATATCTCTTGGCCATTTATGGATCTTTGAATTAATTCATGAAGTATTTGAATTTGGGCATTCGAATGCTATAAATAATTTAAATGCTCAAATAATTCTGAAACTAAATGTGGGCTGTTGCATATATTTGAAGGTGCCCACAATTATTTTCAGGATTTTTAGAAGTGCCCTGGTATTTTAATAAAGCCCTAAAACTACAGAATAATAGAAAACAGAAAACAATAAAAGGAAGAGAACCCACTGGCCTTACAGGCCGGCCCATTAGGCAGCCCAGCCCACTAGGCGCACTGCTGTCTTCAACCTCGCCTCTTGGCGGGCGTGTCGACGCCGCCACGCCCGGCCACCTCCTCCCTTCCAGCCTGCCAGGCCCTCCCGACCTCCTTGCGATGCCACGCGCCTCCCGACCCCCTGGACCCCTCACTCTTCCCGTACCCTCTCCCCTCTCTCTCTCGCTCTGCGCCTCGTGCCCGAGAGCCGTCGTCGCCGCCGCTCGCGCCATCACCATGACCACAGGCCTCCTCGCTCCCCAACTAGCCCACCAGCTCCGCCACTCCATCCTCACCCTCCCGCCATCACACGCGACCGAGAAGCCCCGAGGCGCCGCCCGCCGTTCTTCCCCTCTTGGACCCCGGTGCGCCGTCGGCGATTAAATCGGCTCGGGCCGTCCCGACCTCGCCGAGCATCCCATCGTCATTCTGTGAGCCCCTTTGAACCCCCTCTCCTCGATGCGATTCTCTCCTCTAACCACGGGCTCCGCCGAGCCCGAGCTTGTCGCCGCCCGGCCACGAGGTCGCCATGGCTAGAGCCCCCGCGACGTCGTCCGAAAGCACGCTGTCGTCCTCGGCGCGTTCTCGGAACCCAGAGCACCTACCCACTCCTCCTCCCGTGCCCAAACGCCGTGTCCGGCGTGCCCGAGCTCCGACCGCCCGCATAGCTCGCCGCCGGCGTCGATTCCGACCGCCCGAGCTCAAGTCCCTCCACCAAGAGCCTCGGCTCATCCCCTGGCTCCTCAGAGGTACCGTCCCCGACCCTTTTGGTGGCGGAACAGCGAATTGCACTTGCGCCACAGCAGCGCGTCGCTTCATGACTAAACGCCGGCGCCCGACTGACCGGCGACCGGCGTGGGTTGACCTTGCCGGTTTGACCCCCCCTCTCCCCACTGACATGCGGGCCCCGCCCGGCTAACTAATCCAGTTTAGATTTAAACTAATTTAACTTAACCTAGGTTAGTGCTAATTAACTAGGTTAGTTTAGTTAGTCACTGACGTGTGGTCCCCACACGTCAGGTTTGACCTGGGGCGCCCTGTTGACCCGCTGACGTCACATTGACGTCAGGCTGACGCAATAACTAGGTTTCTAGATTTAATTTAATTCAGGTAATTCCAGAAATATTCTAAACTTTAGTAAATCATAGAAATTCAACCGTAACTCGGATTGAAATAATTTATATATGAAAAATGATCAGAAAAATACGAAGAATCTGTTTATGCCATGATCATGCATGTTTGAACAAGTTAACCTCACTGAATAGGATGAATCATGATTAGGGTAATTTATGAAATAGCATTTGGAGTCGGAGTTCAACCTTGTTTGAATTCCACTTCAATTAACTTGGATTATTATTGCAATAGGTGAATTCAGTACCTTAATATGACATGTCATTCATGTGAATGTGCATTGCATTGATTGTGTTCTCTCTTGTTTGCCGGTAATTGTCCCTCCGGTGAGCGATGTACCGAAGCGATGATTATTCGATGACACCGATGAAGAACTATTATCTTGAAGTGCCGAGCAAGCAAAACCCCTTGTTCATTCCGATACAATCCCACTCTCTCGCCCTGCTCTATTTTACTGCATTAGGACAACAACGACTCATGTGTTACTTGCTGCGGTAGCTGAACCCCTTGATCCTTTGCATGACTGTCATTCCACAATAATTAGATGAAACCCACTAGCATGAGTAGGAGTTGTTTGAGCCATGTTGTGCCTACTCATTTATGCTTGTTTGTCATGCCTGCTCTTGCTTAGAGTTGAGTCGGGTCTGATTCATCGGGAATGAATTGGAATTGTTATGAACATGTCCTATTGAGTGTGAGCTACGTGTGGTGAACACGATTTGGTAAAATAGCGGTGAGAGGCCATGTAGGAGTACATGGTGGGTTGTCTCATTGCAGCGTCCTCGTGAACTGAGTTACGTGTTTGTGATCCATGATCAGATTACTACCACGCATTGGGCCCAAACCAATGGACCCTCTCGGCTTCTTGACCACCCTTGTCCTCGGTCCGGGAGTTGCAAGTAGTTTCGGTGTTTGTAGCATCTTTGGGGCACGCATAGCGCTGACCTTAGGGGTGGGTTGTGTTGCGGTAGGCACCGTGGGTTGTGTACCGAGTGCCCGTTTGGTATCTCGGGAACCCTGCACACATCGTTCGGGCTGTATGGGAAACCTCGGCGGACTCCTGCGGATGGAACCGAATAGGCGATAAACCTGGACTTGGGACTTGAGTGTTTAGGTAGGCGTGGCCGACACCCACGTTGGGCTTCCGCTTGAAGGTTGCCGAGTACATGTCGTAAACGGCGGTAAGTGGTGAGCGTGTGTGAAGAAGTACACCCTGCAGGGTTTAATATGATCTATTGAATAGCCGTGTCCACGGAGAAGGACTTCTGGGTTGCCTATATCGGTTCATAGACAAGTGAAAGTGGATACTCTAAAATCGCAAGATAAGCGTGAGTGCTATGGATGGCGTTCTCGTAGGGAGGCGGGGCGGGTCCATAGTGGTGTATTGCCATGGTGAATATGTGGACTCGTGTGCGCCACCTCAAAAGAGTTACTTGCGTTAACAGATCAGGATAGCCACCGAGTCAAAGCTGGCTTGCTGCAACAAACTCCACCACCCCCTTTGATAATGATGCATATGTAGTTAGTTCGATGTAAGTCTTGCTGAGTACAATTGTACTCACGTTTGCTTATTTTATGTTTTGCGAGAGACGCTCGGTCTCGCTAGTAGTTCCGCTTGGACTTGACGTTTAGCTTGTTACCTCAGCTACGATCTTGTGCCCTCGGCAGATCTCGTAGATAGTCGGGCTTCTCGGCCTTTTCATTTATAGTTATGCGTACTCGACATGTTTAGCTTCGCTTGTGCTTTGACTTGTATGCTCTGAGTGTTGGGTCATGAGACCCATGTTTGTAATATCTCGCTCCTCGGGCCTAATGAATAATATTTTGAGTCGTAGAGTTATGTTGTGATGCCATGTTGTATCTACGCATATTGAGCATAATGTGTGTATGTTTGAAATGCTTGGTATGTGTGGGATCCGACAAACTAGTTGTTTATCCTTGGCAGCCTCTCATATGGGGAAATGTAGTCTCGTGCCTCCGGCGATAGTAGTCCGCTACAGCCCGGTTCACGAGTCCTGCTAGCCCAGCACTATTGCTTGGACACTTGATCGGCGGCATGTGTTTCACTTCGTTCCTATGTACATCCTTCGGGAAATGTCACGCGGTGTTATTCGAGTCTGCCTAGCTCTGCTACAGCCGGGATACCGGAGTCTGTTAGCCAGTGCTACAGCCCGAATATATCGTTGATGACCGACATGCTCGATGTGATTCATGTATGCCTGTCCCCATAGGTTAAGCGCCGCTTTGGGTTCACGACTAGCCATGTCGGCCCGGTTCTATGTCATATGGATGCTAGCGACACTATCATATCGTGAGCCAAAAGACGCAAAGCGGTCCCGGGCCATGGTAAGGCGACACCCGTGAGAATACCGTGCGTGAGGCCGCAGCGATATGATGTGTTACATGCTAGATCGGTGTGACTTAGGATCGGGGTCCTGACAGCGTTGGTATCAGAGCCTGACTGCCTGTAGGATTACCAAGCCAAACTGGTCGAAGTTGTGTCTAGAAATGCTTTAGTTATGTAAGGAATTGATTGTGGAAGGAACGTAAGGCTCTTTTTACTCCTTATACCTCAAGGCCTTCTGACCTGAGTCATCCTCTTCTCTTCTACGGGGTTTAAGAACTAGGCTTCTCATCTATCTATCAGGATGACGTGTTACTAATCCATAGACTTATAAGATTGTTGGTTTTAATCCCCGTTCAGTTCCTACTATTCCTGTATGATAGCTGTTGATCTCAGAATCTTGTTATGATGTTGTTGAGTGGTTATGCCACCATTTTTGCAGGATGTCTCAAATCATTTTGAGCATTTACAGCCGTTATGCTATCCGAGTCATCCCAGGTCTCTAAATAGTCTGATGCATTTGCAAATCCTTTCTTTCCGTTTCCGATGTCCTTTTGGTCAGAATAAGCACACTAACCAGTCGGTTGAGGTACTCTGTTGCCTCGACACATATGTTGGAACTATTATTATGACCCTAGGTGCTTAGGAGGTCACCTAGCAATTTAGCAATGCTTTTGTATCCCTAGTGTGATGATTATGGCCATCATTCTCGAAAGCATCCCGTGATGCCATTTTGTAGTAGGTATTCTACTCCTGGGTTGCTGAACCCGAGATTCATCCTACTTCATGTTGTTAGTATTTGCTAGTGCCTTTAGGATATTAGTAACCTTGCGATAGTCCTCAAGGTCCGTGGTATTTCCTTCTTCCAAATACTACGAACCGCTTATGGCAGAAGTTCTTTTGAGCCAAAAGATCACAATAAGAGTGCTCTTGAGGAGTTCTCCATTCATAATTGTGAATCTGCCAATTCTACCTTTCTGCATGGGTTATCCGGAAGAAATGTTAAGCTTGCTCGACATACTAATCTGTGCATCCACAACTCAAAAAAATTATATGTTCTTTTGAGTTGTTCTCTTAGATGCCTTCTGACCTTCATCTATCAATTGATAGCCAAGGGTATGTGTGCATTTGTGTTCATCGATGCATTTTATCCTTGTGGTCCGTCAAGCCATTCTATTCCGGAATGACTAGGAGAAACAAACTCCAGTACCTCATCCATTTCTAGGATTGGGTCAAAGTAGTTGTATCCCGCAGATCAAAACGCCAATTCAGCTTTTGTTCTGTTCTACCTTGGAGTGTTACCATCTTTATGTCAAGAGTGTCATGGGAATTGCAATCATACCATCATAGTCTAGCTCTTAGGGTTTAGCCTCTACGATCTCGTGGTAGATCTACTCTTGTACTACCCATATCATCAATATTAATCAAGCAGGAAGTAGGGTTTTACCTCCATCGAGAGGGCCCAAACCTGGGTAAACATCTGTGTCCCTTGCTTCCTGTTACCATCAGCCTTGACGCTTACGATCGGGACCCCTACCGAGATCCGTCGGTTTTGACACCGACATTGGTGCTTTCATTGAGAGTTCCTCTGTGCCGTCGCTACGGGGTTTGATGGCTCCTTCAACCATCGTCAATAACACGGTCCCGGTTGAGACCTTTCTCCCCAGACAGATCTTCGTGTTCGGCGGCTTCGTCTTGCGGGCCAATTCGCATGGCCATCTGGAGCAGATCGATAGCTACACCCCTGGCCACCAGATCAGAATCGGAAACCTGAATTACACGGATATCCGCGGAGACTGGATCGCCAACGAATTCGTGCCTATGCCAGGAGCACCAGACAGTCACGACGAGCACGGCTTAGGCCTGCTGTCGGACAAAGCTCGGGGTATCACCCCCGCAATAGCCTCGGACCTAAATCCGGAGCAGGCCGCGTTGCCTGTGGATGGAGGGCTGGACCCCGCCCCGCAGGTCGCACACTTATCGGCGGTGGAGCTGAACACGGGCCTTACCTCTGTGGTGGCCTATGACTCCGGACCCCCGGGTTCGTATCCGGATGTTGAGTCCGGTCCGCGCACTCCCGAGCCGGTCGAGCCAGGTTGGGCTCCGGTAATGGAGTTCACCACCGCAGACTTCTTTCAGCACTTGCCCTTTGGTGACATACTGAACTCGTTGAAAACTCTCTCTTTGACAGGAATTTCTGGGCCAAACTATGTCCGGTTCGAGTGGGAAGCAGGCGACGAAGAAATTCGTTGCCCACCCACCACCCACTTCATAGCCACGGTCGATGATTTAACCGGCGTGCGACTTCGACTCGAAGACATCGGCGGTATGGACGACGATGCGGAGAAGATTCGGAATCTATGGGCGCGGACTTCCCCTCGTCACCACGACATATACATGGTGGATCGCCCAAAGAGGACAAAGCGACAATCCGGACGATAAAACTCCGGACAAAAGCCAAAGTGACGGCGCAGATGCCGTTCTAAGTCCAACAACAGTAAAAATAGTGACAAGAGCGCCCGGGATCGACACTACAATCAACCGAAGGCAACAACGACCATACAGACCCAGCGATGGGCGGGGCGAACCAGGTCACCACGAACACGGTTCGGGCGGGCGCCGAGGACAATGATCCCGACGGACGAGGTCATCAAAACGAACCAGCACACAGAAAACAGTCCGGATAATGATGCAATCCGGAAAAACACGTGGAATGAGATAACCTCCACGAAAACTTATGGCCACCGCAAGAAGTCTAAAGAAGCGAAACAACGGCTCAAAGCCGCACAGAAGCGCTCAACCGCAGATGGAATAAAGTGCTGAACCTTTGAAGAAAGATCTGGCGATGATCGCCATACAAAGACTATCAAAATGCAAGCTACTGCGAGAATTGACGGCGAAACTGTACCACTTCATAACGCAACAAAGCGGCTACCGGCGCCGCGCCGCGATCCACGTGAACACCTGAATAGGAAGCCGGCGTGGCCAGGTCCATTTATGGATCAAAGGGCGCTCCGGCGAGGGACTATGGTCACCAAAGCGATTCGCCAATCGAATACCAGCCGGAATAAACACGGACACAACAACAGCCGACGGCATGCCACAACACGTCCGGATCTGGAGGGCTGCTCACCCCACATGCTTTCTTGATGAAATCTTGGACCATGAATTTCCACAGGGCTTTAAACCTATGAACATAGAGGCATACGATGGAACGACAGACCCAGGGGTCTGGATCAAGGACTTTATCCTGCACATACATATGGCTCGTGGGGATGACCTTCACGCCATCAAATACCTCCCTCTCAAACTGAAGGGACCAGCTCGACACTGGTTGAAAAGCCTCCCCAAAAATTCAATTGGGAGCTGGGAGGAACTCGAGTACGCTTTCAGGGCCAATTTTCAAGGGACCTATGTCCGGCCTCCGGATGCGGACGACTTAAGTCACATAGTCCAACAGCCCGGAGAATCCGCCCACAAGTTTTGGAACAGATTCCTCACTAAGAAGAATCAAATTGTTGACTGTCCGGATGCCGAAGCCTTAGCGGCATTCAAACACAGCATCCGTGATGGCTGGCTCGCCAGAACACCTTGGCCAAGAAAAGCCAAGGACAATGGCAGCCCTAACAAGCCTTATGACCCGCTTTTGCGCGGGAGAAGATAGCTGGCTAGCCCGTAAAGGCACCAGCGACCCCAGCACATCCAAAATAAGGGATGGCAACGGGAAGCTACGGCGTCAGAAAAACAAACGCCAAAACAAGGAAGAGAGCCCGGATAACATGATGGTTAATGCCGGATTCAGGGGCTCTCTACCTAATCACCAAAATAAGCCATGTAAAGGCAGCAAAGAGGGACCGTCCGGTCTGAATAGAGTCCTAGACAGACTATGCCAAATTCATGGCACTCCTGACAGACCTGCAAACCACACGCACAGAGAGTGCTGGGTCTTCAAGCAGGCCGGCAAATTAAATGTCGAACACAAGGGAAGGAAACACCAAGTGAAGGCGAGGATGAACCTCGCCCGGCCCGAACAACGAAGGACAGAAAAAATTCCCAGCGAGAGGATAAAGCGGTGAACATGATCCACGTGACTCACACATCCATGAGGAGAGCGCGAGCAGCGCATAGAGCCGCGTTCGATATAGAGCCCATCGTACTCACACCTAACCACTGGATGCCTTATCCGATCACTTTCGATAACTTGGAAGACCGAACCAGTATTCGGCGCGGAGAATCAAAGGCCTTGGTGCTTGACCCGATAATCGACGGATACCGTCTCACCCGCGTCCTTATGGACGGCGGCAGGAGTCTCAATTTAATATATGAGGAAACTGTCCGGTGGATGGGGATATACCCATCCAGAATTAACCAAAGCAACACCACCTTTGAAGGGGTGATACTAGGCGTTGAAGCCCATAGCAGAGGCTCCGTCGCACTGGAGGTAACATTCGGCTCTCCAGTCAACTCCAGAAGCGAAGAACTACTCTTCATCATTGCACCCTTCCAAAGCGACTATCACGCAGTGCTCGGAAGAACGGCCTTCGCCCGCTTCAATGCATTGCCGCACTATGGCTACCTTACACTTAAGATGCCCGGTCCACGTGGCGTCATCACTGTTAGCGGAATAACAGAGCGCTCGTCACGCACAGAGGAACGCGATGGCCCTCGCGGCTGGACTATAAGCGACCTCCAACATCAAAAAATATATGATCGATCGTTAAGACAAGGGACACGGTTAGACGAGTCTGGTAGCCCAGATCGAACCAGGGCACCGTATATGTAATCCTATAGTGGACACCAGGGGCTATAAATACTTAATACAGCCCCACACTTGGCTCAACCTTATGGGCAGGCCAACATCTTACACTTTTATAATCCATCGCATACTTACGTTGTACTCTCCTACAAGTTTTCCTTTTTCCACAGACAACGTTCGCGTGATACCCTTCCAGGATACGGCACAACGGAGACAAAGGCGCAGACGTGCAGCGGGGCCCGTTCAACAGGTTTCTTTTAGATTAAGCCCTGTGTAAACCTTTTCTATTGTCTCTTGTTGTTTAACCATCCCATGGGTTCCATACCCACGAGAGGATACTGCCGTTTTGGCATCTCGCCACGACAGATTAACGCGTGCACAAAAACACAGGGTTCATAATGAATGGGCATTCTTGAGCCCATCGACTATTATAAAGTCTGAATACCTTGGGAGTGTTAGGCGTCACGAGTTTGGCCTTATATGCAGCAGCTCGAATCATGTCTTTGGTCAAATGTTGGGTTTGCGGCTCCTGGGTTTGCCGCCTTACGTTCCGTTATTATCGGCTAAGGTGGCCAAGGAGAACTACTACGATTGTGCCCTGGTTATACGGGCGAGCACCTCGGTGAAAGCCAAAACTGGCATCATGATATAGCGAGAGACTGTTCAACCACTCGAAGACTTATCGGAATCTTTAGGATCCCTCCGCATTAACGAAGGACCATTTCCGGTCATGTACACACGCCCGTATTCGGATGCCGCGAAGGTACCAGGGGGCTACATAGTAGGCCCAACATTGAACTCCATGGCTAGCGAAAGTGTTACAGCTATATAGTCCGGTTGCCTAGTTCCACGTGCGATCACCTCCTTCATGGACCAAGACGTTGGATCAAGTGTGATCAAGCATATATATTTTTTACGAACACCCCCGCATTGCCTGCTTGGGGGATGAAGCCAACTACTGCTATTTTTCGGATTAAACATTCATATATATGTAAACGGCCGCACATGGGACACAATAATACTTTCGGGCAAAAAGTATAAATATAGCCTTATAACCAAACTAACATTGTTTTTTACAATGATTCGATTCATCACTCGAACAAGACATTCTTCGAGCACTGCGCCTCTATTAGGCGGGCACCTTCTGTGACCTGCGCCAAGTAGTGCTCGGACGGATATTGGGCCCCCGCCGGATCCTGGGTGGCTATAATGGTGGCCTCCATATCCGTCCAATAGGATTTAACGCGGGCAAGAGCCATTCGTGCACCCTCTATGCACGCCGCCCTCCTCATGGTGTTGATTTGAGGCAGGACCCCAAGGAATTGCTGCACCAAGCCAAAATAACTGTCCGGTTTAGGCCCCTTTGGCCAAAGATGGTCTATCACAACCCGCATTGCAAGCCCGGACAGCCTGTGAAGCTCCGCTACAGCAGCCATTTTGTCACTTAACGGCAGCGAGCGAGTGGGAGCATTGAATTGCGACCAGAAAAGCTTCTCCACTTCCTTATCACCCTGATCCTCGAAGAACTTGGCAGCGTCAGCCGTACTCTTTGCCAAATCCGCATCTGGCGTCGCGAAACTCCAGCGTCCATCCGGGGGCGTGCCGGATCAAAAACTTTATGCGCAGCAAGTAGGAGCCTCGGCCGCGATTTTACGGCCTGTTGAAGTTCCCCGCGCACCCTGGCGAGCGATGCGTATTTTCCTTGGTGGCATTACGTGCTTTGTCCAGCTCGGCCAAACTATCCTTATGCTCCTTTTTAAGGAGCTCATACCGGTCAGCGGCATTTTTTAACTCCACAGCCATTTCGGCTACCTTTTCCTCGCTCTGGTGATGAGCAGCCTGTTCAGCTCTCAATCCTTCGGCCGCCTTTAGGGCAGCCTCATTGCTGACCCGAGCTTGTTCCTTGGCTTGAGCAAGCTCCGCCCTCAGGGCCTCTACGGCAGCAGCACCATCTGCAGTCCAAGCATACTACATAAACATCATTCCATCTTCATATTTTCTCTATACAAGGGAAGGCATGACACATACCTTGTGATTTGTCCAGCCGCTCATTCACTAGCGTGATATCAGCATTAATCGATCCAATTTGTCTAGTTAATTCGGCAACTTCAACGGACTGGCCGGCGTCCGGACTCACAGGTACCTGCACACGTTTACACCACTATCATTGGTTTATGATCCCCGTTTTGCCGCCTAGGGCGGGCAACTAGAGTCTCAGGGGCTGCTATCTATATGGAGCACACCTAGCGCGTGCCTTACAACCAAAGAAATAGTGAATTCTCCATTACATACCTCTAAGCCTCTGAGAAGGCTTGTGAATGCTTCATTCAAACCGCTGGTAGCGGATGAAATCTTCTTGAGCACTGCACTCATTAATGAGCGGTGCTCCTCCGATAGCGCAGCTCGCTCCAGTAGGCCCGTCAGTATGTCCGGCCCGACATCGAACTGTGCCGGACCCTTTCCATCGCCCCTCACGGGAGCCAAACACTCCGGGCTCAGGGGGGCTGACGCATTCGCTTCCGGCTTCGGCAGATCTGGACTCCTCCGTGACGACACCTTGGTGTGGCCCGCTTCATGAGCAGGAGAGGTGGGTGGGGTCTCGCTCTCCATCATCTCGGGAGGGAGATCCCCCAAAGACGAACTCTATTGAGAAGGGCTGCTAGCCGGACTGCGAAAGACGAATCCTTGTTATTGATCTAGGAGAAACGCAGTACCTTCAAATCAAAAATTGACTTACAGCTCGGTGGAGGGCTGGCCCGTTGGTAGGCACGATGCGGTGAGGGTGCCCGTCGGGGCAGAGCCCCCTGGTGATATCTTTTTCACTAGTTTGGGCATCTTCATCTTCGAGTCTTTGGAGGCAGCCCTCTTCTTCCCGCGCGGGGAGGAGGCCTTAGCCCCCCCTTCCCGACTATCCTCCTTAGGGGAGGCAACAATTCCCCCGGTTCGGATGCGTAGTGTGTGGAGTTCGGTTTCTTCGTTCTTCCCCTTGTCTTTCCCTGAGGGCATTCTGCTGAGTACCCGGTAAGGCATCTTGGCCATGGTGGGACCAGGCGAGCCTTCGGGAAGTGGCGCCGGACACCTGATTCTCTCCGCCTTGTTGAGCCATTCCTGGCCACGGGTGATTTTCAGGATAAACAATTATGACAAATGCAAAACACGGTGTCCGGTATCAAGTTTACTTACTTGGGTATCTAGGCAATTGAAGCTTAGGTCCGCATCCTCGGTGTTGTCCGGACATTTTACTTTCGGTCCGAAGAAAAATCTGCACATCCCTTCGAGCTTTAGGCCGAAGAAGTGCTTAACAGTCCGCGGACCCTCTAGATTGAACTCCCACATCCGGAGAGGCCGGCGTTGGCACGGCAACATCTGTCGGATTAACATCACTTGCATTATGCTGATTAGGTTAATGTCCCTCTCAAGAAGCTCTCGGATGCGGCTCTACAGGACTGGTACATCACCAGCGGGCCCCCAATTCCGTCCTACGTCGCTCCAAGACGCTAGTTGTGACGGAGGGCCCGAGCAGAACTCGGGAGCAGCCACCCACTTCGTGCCTTGGGGAGCCGTGACATAAAACCACCTCCGTTGCCATACATCGGATACTTCTGGAAAGAACCCTCTGGCCATGGGGCATCAGCGTTCCTGCTTATTACAGCACCTCCCCACTCTGCGTGTTGCCCCTCGATCATCTTCGGCTTCACATTAAAGGTATCGAGCCATAAGCCGAAGTGTGGGGTGACATGGAGGGAGGCCTCAAACACTATAATGAACGACGAGATGTGGAGGATAGCGTCTGGAGCCAGATCGTGAAAATCCAACTCATAATAGAACATGAGCCCCCTCACGAAGGGATCGAGGGTGAAGCCCAAGCCGCGGAGAAAGTGCGGGACAAAAACGACGAACTCATTAGGCTCCGGTGTGGGGATGACCTGCCCTGGGGCAGGAAACCGGTGTTGGATGTCGGCGGCAGGTATCCTACCTCCCTAAGCTTCGCAATGTCGTCCTCTTGAATTGAGGAGGCCACCCACTGGCCTTGAGGGACGGATCCGGACATGTTGGAGGATCTGGGGTGTTGAAGCTTGGGTTTCGGGTGTTAGAACTCGAGATGCAAGGAGGCGCTAGGAAGGTGGAAAAGAGGTATAGGCCTCGACCCTTTTTATGAAGGGGATGAATATCAAGAGTCCTCGGTGTGGCCGTTTGAGGCTTATCTAAAAACACGTGGGGTAATACCAACGGCCGTCATGGGGTCGCACGCGCTCGTATTAATGGAGAGTCCCGTAATAAGAGGAACACGATCTCTGCCTTGATGGGACGTGCCAATAAAACCGCCTCGTGACACGAGTCGTTGTGGGGTAGGAAACGTCGGTCCGCGTTGGACCAGGCCACGATGCAAGGGCACGACGCCCAAAGATTGCCAGCGGATCGGGTTTATGCTATGTGAAGATCATCTTGCAGATCCGGACACGGTATACGTGTTCAGTAATTACCTTGGAGTATTCGGAGGAGGAACCCGCCCTGCAATGCTGAAGACAAGACTACGCACCGGACTCATCGTCATTGAAGCCTGGTTCAGGGGCTACTGAGGGAGTCCTGGATTAGGGGGTATCCGGGCAGCCGGACTGTACAACGTCCGGACTATTGAGCGTGAAGATACAAGACTCAAGACTTGACCCGTGTCGGAAGGACTTTCCTTGGCGTGGAAGGCAAGCTTGGCCATCCGGATATTATATTTCCTTCCTTGTAACCGACTCCATGTAAACCCTAGCCCTCTCGGTGCCTATATAAACCGGAGAGGTTGGTCCTTAGAAGGCCGATCACAATTACAATCATACCATCATAGGCTAGCTCTTAGGGTTTAGCCTCTACGATCTCGTGGTAGATCTACTCTTGTACTACTCATATCATCAATATTAGTAAAGCAGGAAGTAGGGTTTTACCTCCATTGAGAGGGCCCGAACCTGGGTAAACATCTGTGTCCCTTGCTTCCTGTTACCATCAGCCTTGACGCACAGATCGGGACCCCCTACCCGAGATCCGCCGGTTCTGACACCGACAAAGGCCCTGACCAGAGCATCCACATTGTCATCCACCCAGCGCGCCAGGTTGTCCCGAATGACTCCGAGCACTGGGGCAATTGCGGCGTCAAAGTCGAAGTGGGGATCGGTGTTCTGGAGATGACTGAAGATGCGGGAAAATGCGCGCCCAAGGAGGCCACAGCTCTTTTCATCAACAAGCTCGCGAGCCCTCTCATCCCGGTCCTCCAGGCGCGTCATGACATTGGTGAAGAAGCGGAGATGGCCGGCATAGTCTTCTGCATGGGGATGAGGGGCGTGTTCGTCGCAGATGATGCTCAGCGCCTGGTTGACCCTTACCTGAGGTCCCGGAGCATGGGGGTGTGTTCATGCTGCAATGTCTGCCAGCAGATCGCCTCCTCCCCGCTCTGTTGCGTGAGGGACTCGGCATGATTGACTCGCCGTTGAAGCGGGAGTAGTTCAACACGGGCGAAGGCCAACTTGGCCTGCACGGAGATCAGGGCAGCTACGGCGGCTTTCTCGCGCTGCTCCACTTCAGCCAACCTTGACCTGAGGGCGGCGGTTCTGCCCCCAGCTTCGGCTTCCAAGAGCTTCAACTTCAGGTCGTGTCTGTTAGCAAGGTCTGCGCGGCCCTCCGCCACCCTGCGGTCAACCTCTTCCTGGATCCTGGCCTCGCGCGCACTTGCGGCGTCCTCCGCCTGGGCGACCTAGCGCTCCCTCGTCTCCAACCGATCGAGCTCGAGGCTGCACTCCGTGGCCTCCAGCACCAGCGCCTCCTCACGCCTCAAGATCTCCTCCTCTTCGGAAGGCGCCCCCTTCATCGATGCCAAGGCAGCCCTGCGCGCCTCAATTTGCTGCTCCAGGGAGGCGTTCAGGGCCTGGAGCTCCTTCCTACGCCTCTCTGCGACCTCGCGGCGGTGGTCAGCCTCCCTGGCCTCCTCCAAGGCTCAGGCGCTGGCCTCACGCGAGGTTGCAAGGGATGCCGCGGCCTTCGCGTTGGCGTGCTCGCGCTGAAGACGCCCGAGGTTGATGGCCATCTTCAGTTGATGCCATTCATCCACCAGCCGAAGGCCCTCGGTTTCAAGGCGAGCGTCAACATCCATGAGCTCTTCCCCGAGCCGGCTCAGCGCACCCATCGCCTCCCAAAAGAGCTCATGACGAACAATACCCCGCTTGCGCGCAAGATCGAACGCACGACCGGGTCGGTCCTCCTTGTCGGGGGCCGTTGAAGAAGTTCGAAGTGGCTCGCCTCCTCCCAGCAGTGGGCTGGAGGCCGGCACCTTTCTAGTCGCCCTTCGGGCCTCGGCGGGGGCCCGGAGGGGCGGAGGCTCGTTGCTCGAAAAAGAGGCTAGGGACGAGGTCACCCAGCCGCGGTCAATAACCAGAGGAGGAGCCCTTGGCACACCTTCCGCATCCCAGGCAAGACCGTGAAGGAGGGACGACAAGAATGCGGGGTCAAGACGCCAGGCCGGCATGTCGACCTCTCCGGCCGACCTTGCGCCAAGTGTGGCAGGCTGGCTTGAGGTGCTCAGGGTCAGCGGAGGACTCGAGGTAGGAGGAGGTTGCTTCTCGGGAGATTTCGTCGCCTTAGCAGAAGGGGCCCTGAGGAACCACGGTCAGGAGGGGAAGCAGCACTCAAGAAATTGCAAAGACCAGGTACTCACTCATCTATGGAAATGTACTTCCTCTGCTTCAATGGCCGGAAGGCGTTGCTGCTACAGCTTGGAGATCCCTTCCTCTTGCGGAGCGCGTCGAAGTTCGGTCGGAGCCGGCCGAAGCCCTGGGTGCAGTTACCAGCGCTGGGCACGACTGGTGTGGCTCCTGAGGAGGCGGCCTCAGGAATGCTGGCCCGCGTGGAGTCCCCAGCCTCCGCCTCATGGCGACTCGCTGGGCCTCGGGGGCTTCGGCCTCAGGAGCATCGGGATGCACCGGCCCCTCAGCTGCCTCCTCAGGACGGCTCTCTCGATCCCTAAGGGACGACGCCTCAGGAGCCCAAAGCGACGCCGGCTCCTCAGCAGCCGCGTCTCCAACATTTGACAGTGATCACCCCCCTGCGCCCACTTGTGGGGCGAGTGTCGCGCTGGCAGCAGGCAAGGGAGCCACGAAGACAGGGCTCTCGCGGGGCCCTTCAAGGCCAACCGGACGTAGTCCCCATTTGTCAAAAGGGGGCATCTGCCTCACGAATTCCACCTTGTTCGAGCAGCAATACAAGAGACAGCCCTCCTCCGGCATGTTGGCAAGCGACGGGTCGCCCGTCAGGAGCTCAACCACAGTTTGTTGCGCCTCAAGAGGAAGCCCAGGCTCGTGGAGCCTGATGCGGTCTTTGCTGCCGGAGAAGGTCCACATTAGACGGGAGTGGCGCTGGATGAACTCCTTCACCACCATGGGCGCCGTCACGTCGAGATCCTTCATCCTAGTCAACCGGCGCCTGACATGGGCAAGACGCGGGTCAGTGAGCTTCTCGTGCCCCCAGCCAGAACTGGGAACAATCGGTGCCGTTGGAAGCGAGAGCAGGGGCTGAGCACGCTGGCGTCCACGAACACCCAACGCCTCCGAAACCCGCTCACAGACGGCAAGAGCTCGATTTCAATCCCTGAGCCAGCCATCGCAGCCACGACCTGGAAGCTCAAGCATCCCGAGCGCTGCCGGGGGTCGGTCAGATGCAACGAGAAGAAATGGCAAAGTAAGGCCACGAAAGGAGCAATGCCCACTATGGCCTAGCAAACGAAGGCGAAGACAACAAGAAGGATGATGGACTGGGGATCCAGGTGCAGCATATGGATCTGGTAGTGGGAAAGTACGGCATTGAAGAAGGCGGAAAAAAGGGTGAATCAGTCCAGCCCATAGGGCGTGAAGATGGATGTGGACCTCGGTGGTTGTCCTGTCAACCGCAGCGCGGGATGCGGGCCAGTCCGCCGTCTTCCCCACTCGTTGAAGTAGGCGGCGAGCGCTGGGCGGACCTTGTCCATCTCCTCCTGGTTGAGCACCACCGACCGCTCAATGGCAGGCTCAAAGGCCAGCGGTGTTTCGGCTAGAGCTTGGGGCTTCTTCTTTCCCTTCTTCGCCGACTCGGCGTCATGGCAATGAAGAACACGGGGTCCTGGTCAGATTGGAGGAGGAAACCGTTGCTTTCAGGAAAGTGGAGGAGTTGGGGAGTGCGCCGCCAGCAATGAAGGTGGAGCTGTGTCGTCCGCGGTGGCCGTCTAGCCTGGCGGATATCAAGGCTGCGTGGGGAAGCAGAGACGCCCACGTACCGTCAATCGCAACGCGTCAATCAAGGCCGCAGGCTATTGGGGCCCGCGGGGCTTCGCACTTGCCCCTTGCCTTCGCCTCGAAGCCAACTGCAAGTGCACCTTGGGCCCAGGGGCTACTGTCGGCGTCCTGGGAACGGGGGTACCCAGACTTGCCTGCCTGCAGCCCAGGGCATGGCTCAGTCAGCGGCCTGGTATGGCCTATCTTCGTCAACAACCACTAAAGACCCTCACGAGGCGAATGACGCCAAGACCTCCTCAAGGGCAGCCTCACTAGGCTGGCTCCCGAGGAGCAGAGTTATCTATGCAAGGGGCACCTCGCGAGGTTCACGTGACGTGAGCCATGACGACCGAAGCCAGGCGAGCGCCAGCGGGAGCAGAGTACCAGTTGCCTCTTTGGTGCTAAAGGGGCAGGCGCAGGCGAGGAGTCCCGAGACATCAGGCAAAGGTTTCCATATGAGTGCAACAAGACCAAGACCAGTAGGACGGCAGGACGAAGGTCACCACGGAGCCCACGACGGTGTCGCCACCAGAGCCTTTGGCAGGCGAAGACCGCCTTTTGTCAGGATAACTTGCACTAGTTGTCTCCCTTCAAAATTGGTCGTTGTGGGATCCCTTCCCGCCTAACATTTGGGAAGAGGACCAAGGCCACTATAAATTGGACTAGCCACCACCATAGGAGGCAAGTCATCTTGGGACGGATCATCTAGATCTACCACTGATACGTCTCCGTAGTATCTATAATTTTTGATTGTTCCATGCCAATATTATACAACTTTCATATACTTTTGGCAATTTTTTATACTATTTTTAGGACTAACATATTGATCCAGTGTCCAGTGCCAGTTACTGTTTGTTGCATGTTTTTTGTTTTGCAGAAAATCCATATCAAACGGAGTCCAAACAGGATAAATACTGACGGAGAATTTTTTTAGAATATATGTGATTTTTGGGAAGAAGAATCAACGCGAGATGATGCACAAGGGGACCATGAGGCAGGGGGGCACGCCCCTGACCCTCGTGGCCACCCCGTAAGGCGGTTGGTCCCCTTCTTTCGCCACAAGAAAGCCAATATCTGGATAAAAATCTTGTCCAAATTTCTGCCCAATCGGAGTTACGGATCTCCGGGGATATAAGAAACAGTGAAAGCCCAGAATCTGGAACGCAAAACAGAGAGAGACAGAGAGACGGATCCAATCTCGGAGGGGCTCTCGCCCTCCCATGCCATGGAAGCCAAGGACAAGAGGGGAAACCCTTCTCCCATCTAGGGAGAAGGTCAAGGAAAAAAGAAGGAGAAGGGGGGCCCTCTCCCCCTCTCTCCCGGTGGCGCTGGAACACCGCCGGTGCCATCATCGTCACCACAATCTACACCAACACCTCTGTCATCTTCACCAACATCTTCATCACCTTCCCCCATCTATCTACAGCGGTCCACTCTCCCGCAACCCGTTGTACCCTCTACTTGAACATGGTGCTTTATGCTTCATATTATTATCCAATGATGTGTTGCCATCCTATGATGTCTGAGTAGATTTTCGTTGTCCTATCGGTAATTGGTGAATTGCTATGGTTGGTTTAATTTGCTTGTGGCTATGTTGCTTTCCTTTGGTGCCCATCATATGAGTGCGCGCGTGGATAACACCATAGTGTTAGTTGTATGTTGATGGGACTATGTATTGGAGGGCAAGAGTGAAACACTACTAGGAAAAGGGCTATAGCTAATATGGACATTAATGGCGCACCATGTATGTGGTGCGCCACTGCTATATAGTAGTGGCGCACCAGATACACGTACACCATTATTGACATATTACTAATGGCGCACCTGGTGTGTGGTGCGCCATTACTAGTTTTGAAAAAAATGGATAGCTGTGGTGCACCAGGGGATAGTGCGCCATTACTAGTTGACATAGTAATGGCGCACCTGTACAAAGTGCACCATTACTATGTGTATGACTTGGTCAAACCTTGGTCAAACTTAGTAATGGCGCAATTTGCATAGGTGCGCCATTACTATGTCAAACTTATTAATGGCGCACCTACACAAAGTGCGCCATTACTAAGTTTGACCAAGATTTGACCAAGTCGTACACATAGTAATGGCGCACTTTTTACAGGTGCACCATTACTATGTCAACTAGTAATGCCGCACTAGCCCCTGGTGCGCCACTACTAACAACTCATAACCAAATGCACCCCCCCCCCTTGTGGACCGCATTTTCAGTTTAAAAAAAAGAAAATGATGGAAATGTCAAAATAAAAATAAAACAAGTTTCCCATGTGATATGTGGTCTAGTTGTTGGGAAAATTAACAAATATGGATTTCGACTTTATTTGCAAAATCTCTCTGGGATTTAGTAAAATGGGCATAACTTTTTGTCGGCGTTCTGGGAACGGGGGTCCCCAGACTTGCCTGCCTGCGGCCTGCTGCGTGGCTCAAAGGAGGCCCGGGACGGCCCATCTTCATCAACACAAGCTCAAGACCCTCGCGAGGGGCCAAGCCTCGTGGGGCGGAGGACCAAGAGCTTCCTCAGGCGCGGCCTCGTCAGGCTGGCTCACGAGGAGGCGGAGAGTTCAAGGCAGGGTACCTCGCGAGGTGCCCGTGACGCAAGCCATGACGATCGAGGGCGCCAGTCGGGCGCTAGCCCGCGCAGCGTCCTCCTTTCCTCTTTGGTGCAAAGGGGGCAAGCGCAGGCAAGGGCATCAGGCAAAGGCATCCATTTCGGTTCAACAAGACCAAGACCAGCCCCAACGGCTGGAATGCAGTCATCGTGGAGCCCAAGCAGGCGTCATCACCAGAGCCTTTTGCAGGCGAGGACCAACTTTAGCCAGGATAAGTGTACCCGCTGTTCCCCTTCAAAATGGCCAATTGTTGGCGCCCTTCCCGCTCAATATTTGGGAGGAGGCCCAGGGCCTTCGCCTATAAATAGGGGTAGCCACACTCAGGGACGGGGGACGATCAGATCGAGCATTCGGAATCCAGAGAGAGAGAGAGACCCGTTCCTCAAGCTAGAGCGACGGGGCACCACTTAGCAGTTCATCACACCCACCAAGAACAGCCCTCGCGAGGCTGTTCTTCCCTATACTGTTCTTCGTCAGCCCTGAGGCAATCCACACACCACAAACTAGAGTAGGGTATTACACCTAACGGTGGCCTTAACTAGTATAAATCTTAAGTCTCTTGTGTTGTTTTGTTAGTAGTTTAGGTCCCTGCGATTCGGCGAGGTGCGAGGCGGTGGAGGGTTGATCTCGTCGCACCCGAGTTCGAACATTAAGGGTCCGCCGAACCCGTGATCCGACATTTGGCGCGCCCGGTAGGGTGCGCCGAGTCCGCTTCGCCACCTCGCGTCCCGTCGCGATCGTCATCGCCATGACCGGCGACCAGCGGGCAACCCAGATCCATGGGCAGCGTGGCCCGCCCACGCAGAGCCGCCTCGGGCGACCCGTGCCCTGTGCAGCTCGCGGTCCGCAGGCGCCAGTGGGCATGGCGACGCGGACAGGCTCCAACGGCGCTCACACCGCGGCAGGCGCGGTCGGCAGCAAGAGCCTCCAACCACGCCGCAACCACTTCACCCTACACCCGCCGGGAGCAGGCGAACTCGAGGGCCACGCTCACAGTGGCCCGAGAGCTGTTGCAGCGAAGGCTGCTGGAGAGCGGCCGCGACGTGCTGCTGGAGCGAGTGGCGGAGCTCCCAGGCTGCCGCCTCGAGGCTCACCCTTTGCACCCAACTCCCACCTCGGGCCGAGGCGGCCCGCACGGGGCTCCACAGCGCGCCGCTGGCTCCAGCTACTCCAGCACCGGCGAAGCTGTCGGTGCGGGCGGTGGCGGGGTTGCCCCCGCCCGGCCAGAGAAGAAGGACTCGGCGCAACTCACGGCCTGGTGGACCGCCGCCACCACCCCACGGCGGGCGCATCAGCGAGCAGCAAGGCACGCTCGGCACTATGGCGTGGCCGCCGGGATGACGGGGCGGAAGAATCGTGCCCTACATGATGGACCAGGGCACCGCATGAGGAGAACAAGACTGGCTCCTCAGCCCAATATGGGGGATGAGGCGCGAAGCCGCTCTTCCGGAGTCTCGAGATGGTCCCACTGGTCACGCTGGGGCGGCGATTATCGGTACCGCTACTTCCTCGAGGAGCAAACATCGCTAACCATAGGTCACAGGAGGTACAGGTCGCCACGACGAACAGCTGCCCGCTCCCGATCTCCTACACCTCGGGAGGGGGGGCTTCTTGGAGAGGCGCAGATCCGACATCACCACCATGGCGTTCGAGCAAGGCATTCTCGGGAGGTAGGCCCTCTGCTGGGAGGTGCCTCGGGGCCTGCCCCGGAGGAGGACACGTGGTCGTCGGGGAACTTGGCGACGCTCTACCCCACCGGGCGTCCCTGGTTTCCGGGTCATCATTGGTGGCACTAGAGTGTGGCGCAAGGCGGGGCCCTCATCTGGCGATATGAAGCAAGGCCGGTACCTGTGAAGAATGCCCAGTGCCTGTGAAGCTCGCCGCCCCGTGACACTCTCACGTAATAATGAGTGGGGTTGTACACGCCCCGGAGTCTCAGGGGTGCCGGCCTCAAGCCCTGGGGCTCCCTCCTACGCCCAGTAGCAGCACTTAGCTCCGCGCTGGTGAGAAGACGTCCAAGACTAGACTAGGTGCCGGACGCGGCCTTTTTTCTGCTTTCATTTGGTTTTTCCTCTGGCTGTCATTTTCCCCCCTTGGATTTAAGTTGAATTTGAGCTTGAAGATTTGCGTGTATTCGGGGAAGGGGTGCTTAGTCTCGTTCGAGCAAATCTCTCGCGTTTCGGTTACAACTCCGCCTCAGCTGCCTCCCCTCGCGAGCCCCTCATGAGCCGGCCAGGCAAGCTTGCGCACAGCCCAACTTTGTCGCCCGCGTCCTCTCCGGAGGGTTTTTGCTGCAGGTCCTACGGATTCGATCGATATACACTTGGATTGCCGCAGCCTCCCGCAGGCTATCTCGGGGCTCGTACGAAACGAAGGTAAACCATCAAACTAGCGCGTCACCTAGCCTACCACTTGGCACGGATGTATGGGCGATGTAACACCTGCTAATACGTAGAACACAAGTCTTACATGAGGGGCTCCCCCTCCCAAAATGCTCACACCTCCATCAGGCCCGAAACCTGAGTTCTTCTCGTGCAGGGTAACGGAACAAGGACAATACATAATCAGTCGGAAAAATCCCCCAATGCATCCTCAGGAGCACCTCCCGAGCCGTGGCTGGCGTCGCTGGCCTCGCTGCCGCTGCTGCGTGATCGTCGGCGGCGTCCGGGCCGTTCACCGCGCCTCCCTCGCCGGCCACGACCATCTTTGTCGTCATCTGAAGTGAAGGCCCGAACAAGGGCATCCACGTTGTCTTCCACCAGTCGCCGAGTCGCCCGGACGGCTCTGGGAATCTGAAGCGATAACAGCGTCAAAATCAAGTGAGGGTCCATGTCCGGAGTGGCTGAAGACTTCGAGAAAAGCGGCGCCCGAGCAGCGCGACTCCTCTCCTCCACCAACCTGTCGGTTCGACCGACCACGCCTCAACCCAGCGCCACCATGTCGATGAAGAACCAAGGTTGCGGCGTAGTTGACCGCGTCGCGGCTGGCCTACCGCCGCCTCGCGAGATATTATCCAAGGCCACATTAGCTCTTTCCGGGCGTGGCGAAACGCGGGCGGTGCTCATGCTCCAAGACTCGCCGCTGACGCATCTCGTCCGCATTCTGGCGCGCAACAGCCTCGGCCTCCTCCACCCGCTCGTGAAGAAGGAGCGCCTCGGCCTCCTCCACCCGCTCGTGAAGAAGACACTGAGGTAACCACGAAGGAATTGGAGATTTTGCAGACTGAAATTTGTGCTATCTGAATCCAGCCAATCCTATTTTCTGAAGAGATTATAGTTCAAATGGCAAGTTTTGTTGATGCGTGCCCATGATGTATGAGCTTTATTTGTCCAGTGTATGTAATTTGCTGTTTGTGTATGCTTTATTATCACTGGTGCCGAACTATAATGCCACGTGGGTATATTCGGCTGTAATTTCTTTATTGTATAGTGTAGGATTATTGTATGTTTCTATGCCTTAGTCTTTTTATTGTATAGTGTATGTTTTTTAGAGGTGATAGGATAGAGTAGGATAATTCTTGAATATGCTATATTGTTGAAACGGGGGCCCACACGCCCAAACATTTCCTGGACGCCATACAAACGAACAAACATGTGTAGTCAAAGCGGGCCTTAATTGGGCTGGTCAAAATAATATTAAGTGGATCCCAAATGATGTGGCCCACCGTAACAACGACTCTTAGCAGGCCGTTAACAGGCCAAAAGTTTGATAGGGCCGTATAAATGGAAATGGCCCGCGGGCCTCTAGCAGGCCGAAATAGATGTCAATTTTTTCTCAGCCCATTTACTTTACGGGTCAGTAACAAGCCGAAAGTGTTATGGGGCAGAGGATGCCCAATTTCCAAAGTAGGCTTTTAACACGCCGAAAGTCGCGCTGGTCTCGAATGATGCCCTGCGGAACATGGGCCCCTAATGGACCTAAAGCCAAAGGCCCAACTGTTGTGCGGTTTGTTAACAGGCCGAGAGACAAAATGGGCTAGGAATTGGCCCATTTACCGAATGGGCCGATTACAGGCCTAATGTCACGACGGGCTAGAATTGGCCCAACTGCAGAATGGGTCGAGAAAAGGCCAAAAGATGTTCTGGGCCGTTAACGGGCTGGAATTGACGATGGGCCGCTAACAGGCCAAAAGAAGCTCGGGCCACAATTGGGCCCAAAGATGTAGCGGGCCGTTAACGGGCTAAAACTAACGATGGGCTGGAAATTGTCAAATGTAGAATGGGCCTTTGATGGGCCGATTCTGAGTAACTTGTATTGCCCATGCTTGTAAATGGGCCTAACTCAAGTAGGCCGCTAATGGGCCGACCCGCTTATTTTGACAGGCCCGACCTTTTAACCTGAATGGGCCACTGTTGGGCCGGTCCACGTGTCGACATATCATAGGCGCATCTCGCCCATTGGATGAGTGACACCTATGCCAACGCGGAGCTGACACGTGGTTTCGTTGGCCAATGAGAATTTTACACGTGGAAAATCATCATTGGTGCGTGGTACATTAGCGAGTTATCGGATCAAAACTGGACTGGTAGCTTAACGGTGACCCGTTACGGTGGATGCCACATGTCGGTCACCCTTGGCAAAGCACTTCCATGTGCGACATTTATCGTCATGGAAGTGAACACTCTGTGATGATAATTTTGGTAATGTCATGGAACACTTCTCTGACGCCAGGTATGACTATCTTGATTCTGTCATAAAATCGTCATGGATGTACATGCATGACAGAAAAAGTGACCTACTGTGACAAACACGTATCATCACGGAAGTGTATTTTTTTGTAGTGATGGCACCCATAGGAAAGGTTGGAAAGTTGACGAACCCACACCACCATACGGGCGTAGTCACTACAGCCCTACGGCAATCTCTGCCGGGCAAAGTGTACTGCGTTTCACCATCCCCATTCCACCATCAATCCACTAAAGCAGGAGTAGGGTCTTACGCCTCACGGTGACCCGAACCTGGGTAAATTGCTTATGTTCTCTCTGTCATGCTGTCGTGCGCTAGTCTGCTCTTTGCGCAACGCGACTTCCCCCTACCGAACCGGCAAAAGGGCCTCCTGGTCCCATAGGTGGCCATGGATATCTTGCGACATCTTTGACGTGCCAGGTAGGGGGATCGCTTGCGTGAACCTGAAAGCGTGCGCAATGCGTCATCTTCATCACCTTCTTCATCTTCGACGGTGCCATCAACTATGGCACCCGGGGAGACACGAAGTGAAGCGGGGGGCCTTCCCCGCGCCGTCCTATCGCTCTCCGAGCTTCGCCGTAGCAACGGTTACAGCCAAGACCGCCGCTAGCAGTGATAGATTTATCCCGAAGGCTCGTATGTCGTTCTCTCCATTTGGGCACCGTCCCGAGGAAGGGGCACAAGATGTGCGGGCGCAAGCTCCCTCCTTCCTGTCCCTCCACCTCGTCAGCAGTCAAGTTGCTTTAGCCTCGGCGTCGTCAATGTCGACGATTACCACGCGCGCTCTGTCCAGTATTTCCCTCGCCGTGGGTAATCCTGAGAAAAGCGCTGGTATGAGTTCGTCGATTAATGCCCCGTCACATCCCTAGCTTTACCTTGTCCTTGGACTAGCTTGGTTGTTGCATCATGTTTAAATTCAAATGAAATTTTAATTGGGGAATTTTCAACGCCACAGAATCCTTTTAAAAATGATCAAGATAAAACTGTTTCAAATAAGTCCAAGAAAATGTTTGCAAGAGGTCAAATCCAAACCAATATTTTTGATGTCTCAAAAACATTTATTTTGGGCCTTTGAATTAAATCAATAGCTATTTGAATTGGATTTATATCTACTATTAAATAAATGTAGGTCCAATAATTTTGAAATATTTTGTGGAGCTTTGGTTTAATTCTTTTAGCTCCCACATTAATTTTCAGAAGCTAGTAAAATGGTTTGGCTTCACACCTAACTAAAACAAGTTGAATATTAGAAAACAGATAAAAAAATAAGAAAACTGAAAAGAGAGAGTAGGAGCTTACCATGCAGCCCACCAGAGAGGCCCAACCCATCAGGCCCCTCTGCTAGTCATCCTCCACCTCCTGCCAGTGGGCAGGAGGGCGCATGCTCGCCGCGCGCTGGCACACGCGCGGCCACCTCCTGCTTCTGCCGACGCATGAGAGGCTTCTGAAGCCGCCACACACCCACCCTCGACCCCCTCGCCCTTTGCTCGTCCTCGTCCCCTCCTCTAGCCCCCTCTCTCTTGCAGCTAAGCGCCACCTGAGCGTAGCCGTCGCCGCCGCTCGCTGGCCATGTGCCCACCGCTGTTGTTCTGCCTCGCCGTCATGTCCAGAACCTCCGCCATCCTCCGCCACATCTCCACGTCGAGTCCCACAAGCTCGGATGGCCTGTGAAGCCGCCATCATTGCCGGCTTCGTCCTCGGATGCCCGAGATCGCGGTCGCCGCTACGTCGTCTCCAGCCCCTCCTTAAGCCCGCTAAAACCGCCATCCGACGTGCTGTGAGCCCCTGAGTTTTTTCCCCTCTAACCCCGCATCCATTTGCTTGATGTAGCATCGTTCCCCCCCATGCCCGAAGATCACCACCGCCGGCCATGGCACCGCCATGGCTAGAGCCCACCCACGCCGTGTCTGAGAGCATAACCGTGCCATGAAGCGCCGAACCTGAGCTCGCTCGAGCTCCGACCGCTGTCTGGCTCAACGCGATGATGACGTGGCGCTATCATTAGCAGCTAATCCCCCCAATTAGCCCTCTAATAGACATTGACAGCGGCCCCACCACAGGGTCAAACCCAGTCAGCGCTGGATTTGACCAGGATTATTCCTTGTGTCAATGACACGCGGGTCCCACCAGTCAGTTTTGGCCCAGGTCAACTCGGTTGACCTCTTGTATGATAGTGACACAATCTTGGCGTCATCTTTGGCGCGATAAGCATTTTCTGGAATATTTCCAATTCAAAAATGATTTGGAAATTTCAGAAAATGTTGCAAACTTTGAAAAATCATAGAAATTCAACCGTAACTCCAAATGAAATAAGTTATCTATGAAAAATGATCAGAAAAGTCCAATCTATCCAATGGTACAGTTTTCATGCATGTTAAAGCAAGTTAAACCTGCTGACAAGGTCAAATCAATTAAATGGCATTTGAATATCCACATATGGAGTTTGAATTTGAATCTTGGATTCAAATGAACTTCATTTAAATTGTTGCTAGTTGCATTAGCTGAAACCACGGCATATTGCCATGTCATGATCATGCATCATATTGTTGTATTGCATTGATTGTGTTCCTTCTCTGTTGCCGGTGGTTGTTCCCTCTCGATAGACATGTTCCGACGATGAGCTCGATGACACCGATGAAGAGCTATGCTATCTTCAGAAGTGCCAGGCAAGCAAAACGCCCTTATTAATTCTGATACAATCCCACTCTCTCGCTCCTGCTCTCTTTTATTACATTAGGACAACAACGATTCATCTGTTACATGCTGTGGTAGTTGAACCCCATTTCCTCTGCATGACCTGTCATTGCCACAGTAAATAGATGAAACCAACTAGCATGAGTAGGAGTTGTTTGAGCCCTAATGTGCCTACTCATTCATGCTTGTTTGTCATGCCTGCTACTGCTTAGAGTTGAGCGAGGTCTGATTCATCGGGGATGAATTGGAATGGTGATGAACATGTCCTACTGTGTGTGAGCTAAGTGTGTGAACACGATTTGGTAAAGTAAGTGGTGAGAGGCCATGTAGGAGTACATGGTGGGTTGTCTCATTGAAACCATCCTCAGGAACTGAGTTCTGTGTTTTTGATCCATGAACAGCTACTACCACGCATTGTGCCCGAAACCAATGGACCCTCTCGACTTATTAACCGCCCCTGTCCTTTGTCTTGGAGTTTCAAGTAGTTTCTGGTGTTTGTAGTATGATGGAGGTCGTGTGCAGCGCTTACCCGAGGGGTGGGCTGTGATGCGGTAGGCACGTGGCCTGGTGTACTGAGTCGCCCGTTTGGTGACACGGGAACCCTGTACACATCATTCGGGGCCGTATGTGGAATCCTTGGCCGGACTCCCTCCGGATGGAACCCGAATAGGCGACAAACCTGGACTAGGGACTTGTGTGGTTAGTCAGATCAAGGCCGACACCCTCGCTGGGCTTCCGCTTGAATGTTGCCGACTACATGTAACACCCTGGATGTAAACTTCCCCTTTTGGGCAATATATCAATTTGACCTCATCCAATTCTTGTGGGTTCTTGTCATGCTTGGCCTCTTTGGTTTGGTTATGTTGGGTTTTTCTTTTCTTTGTTTTGCTCCTTTTGCCATATTGCATTTGTGCCTCTTGTCATCTTGCATTTCCCTTCTTGTCATGTGTTTGTGGGGTTCTCTTGCATGTCGTGTGGTTGTGGTTTTCCCTTGCATGTCATGTGGTTGCATGTGCCATTCCTATTTGCATTACCATCTCCTCCTCCCCTCTACTTCTTCCTTTTTCAAATGCCATAATTCCCTCCTTCAATTAATGTTCATCTTCTCCCTAATAATCTTGCTTGTTGCACTAAACCTCTCTGCCCAAAAATCTCCTCATTTGAAGTTGTTATGGTCAGGTTCAAAAATGGCACAAGTTTGAAATATTTCCAAACTTGCATTATTTTCTACCTCTAAAATGTCCATTACAATTTATTTAAATTGTGGAGAATTCGAGAGTGTGGGAATATTTTCCTTTCACTCAAAATCATTTAATTTCTCCTGTGCTTTCTTTTCTCTCCTTTTTATTTTAAAAGGATAAGAAAAGGAGGCGGCAGCAATGAGCAGCCCAGCTAGCTCCTCTCCACAGGGCCCCGGCCTCCCGAGCCGCCCAGTTCCCTCAGCCAGCCAGAGAGCGCCACCCAAGACCAGTTCCCTCTCTCTGTCTTCGCGCACCCATCCCCGCGCGTACCCCCGCTGGATCCCGTCCACGTGGACGCGTCGGCCCCGCCTGGCAGCGTCAGCGCTGTGCGTCGCACCCACCTTTCCCTTTCCTCTCGCCAGCGCCATGGGGACCCCGAGCACGGGGAGCGTGAGCTCGCCCCGTCGCCCTAGCCCCCTTCTTATCCCCCTCCGCGTCAAATCGAGCGCTAGGGTTCCCCTCTCCCTCTCGCCGCCGCCGCCAGGTAAGGAAACCGCCAAGCTCGCCGCCCCGCTCGGCCCCGAGCGCATCTGGGAGCGCGTCTCCGTCGCCGGCGTGCTCTCCGGCCACCCCGACCCGGCGGCCCTTGTCCATCTCCTTCCTCGTCGTCGTCTTCGTCCACGACGTCGACTACGGAGGCCCGGAGCGCCAAGTTCGTCGACGCCTCTGTTCGGTCTTCTTCTCGGTCACGTTTCCCGTCGAAGTTCAGCGTCCGATCTCGTCGCCGTCAGCCCGTCTCCGTCGCCGATCTCGTGTCCTAGGGTAAGGAGGTATACCCCACTTCCTCCCTGCTCCTTCTTGTCGTCGCTAGTTCTCCGTAGAGTAGGATCCGGCCCGTGTCTTTGTCGCGCTCGCCGTGCTCCGGCGTGTTCATAGATGTGGGGTTTAGAGTCGTGTTGGCCGCGCGTAGATGCTGCTATCCTTTCGGGCTTGCCCGTCGAGTTCGATGGTGCTCCCCGTGCGCCCGATGCATGTCGAGAACGCGGAGTCCACTGTAGCCGCCGTTGCCTCATGGCGGCATCGGTGCGTCTCCTCTGTTTTTAGATCAGGGCTGGGAGTTGTGTCAAGTTTGCATCACCCCCGTTCCTACCGAACCTCCTACCCTAGCCGAGCTGGTTGACCCCCCGCTCTCTCACCGCGGCGACCTGGGTTCGAACCCCAGGCGCGCCACTCCCCCCTTTTTATTTCTGTTTTTTTCGTTTTCCTCCGGTGCTTCTCCTCTGTAGCAGTAGTAGTAGAGGGCTGTGTCCCTTCCTCTGTCAGTCGCGCCGCACCAGCCCAGTGGTAGCAGGGGCAGGTTCCCACCGGGGAGACCCGGGTTCGAATCCCCCCTGAGGCTGTTTTCTTCCCCCCTTTTAAAACCCCCTTTGCCACTGTCTCTATGACAGTTGGGACCCCCTTGTCAGCCTCTCAGCGCCTTCCCCTTATGTATGTTTTTTTTTTCATTACCCCATGTTTCCATTTCCAGCCTTGTCTCTTTTCTGCTTTAGGCAAGTCCAAATCTGGACATTTCCAAATCTGGAAATTGCCAATTCTGTCAACTTCCATATTAGGCAGGTTTTAACTTGATGTTTTTGTGATGTTTTCTCTACTGCAACCCTAACATATTATATATGTTTTTGGGGTAGAAAAATCCCACCAACTCAGTGGTGGCATTAGTTTCTGCATTTGGGCAAGTTTGTGATCATGCCTTATTGCATCATGTTTATGTGTTGTGGTTCATGGGCATATTTATTTGAATCTTGCTATGAGGTAGTTTGCACACATGCATGGCTTTGTTCATCATGCTGTTATCGTAGGTTTCTCACCAATCTTGTTTTGCCGTCTTATCCAACCCGTGCATCCGTTTCGGTGATCTCTATATCGATTTCTAGAAATCATCTCATCTTTCGATGGCATGCTTGGTTTGCCAAGATGATGCCTAGTCTTTCATTTACCTTCGGGCGCTTTTACGCTTTGCATATCACATCCGCATATCATGTCATGTTGCATCATGTTGATTGTGCATTGCACCGTGATTTATTGTGGTTCCTTGTTTGTGTTGTTGTTTTGGGTAGAGCCGGAGGCGAGTGCGTGAGCGAGGAGCCTGTTGAAACGTTTTGAGGATCAAGCTTTTGACAACTCGAGAACATTGCGAGCAAGATGACCATACCCTCGAAATCACTTCTATCTTTGCTATGCTAGTTGCTCGCTCTTTTGCTATGCCTATGCTGCGATGCCTACCACTTGCTATATCATGCCACCCATATTGCCATGTCAGCCCTAACCATCCTTTTCCTAGCAAACCGTTGATTGGCTATGTTACCGCTTTGCTCAGCCCTCTTATAGCGTTGCTAGTTGCGGTGAAGCTGAAGTTTGTTCCTTGTTGGAACATGGAATTGTTGTTCCTTGTTGGAACATGTTTACTTGTTGGGGATATCACAATATTCATACTGCTATAATTAATACATCTATATACTTGGTAAAGGGTGGAAGGCTCGGCCTTATGCAGTGTTTTGTTCCACTCTTGCCACCTAGTTTCCGTCATACGGTGTTATGTTCCTTGATTTTGCGTTCCTTACGGTTGGGTGATTTATGGGACCCCCTTGACGGTTCGCTTTGAATAAGACTTGTCCGGCAAGGCCCAACATTGGTTTTACCATTTGCCACCTAAGCCTTTTCCCCGGGTTTCGCGAGCCGAGGTCATCTTTATTTAACCCCGGACGGTGCTCCTTGAGTGCTGGCCCGAACTAAACGCTGCAGGGGCCACCCTGAGGGAAACTTCGAGGCTTGGTTTTACTCGTAGCTTTGTCTCATCCGGATGTGCCACGAGCGAGATATGTGCAGCTCCTATCGGGATTGTCGGCACAACCGGGTGGCTTTGCTGGTCTTGTTTTATTCTGTCGAAATGTCTTGTAGTCCGGATTCGAGATTGATCGGGTCTTCCGGTAGAAGAATAATCCTTCGTTGACCGTGAGAGCTTATAATGGGCTAAGTTGGGACACCCTGCGGGTAATATCTTTCGAAAGCCGTGCCCAGCGGTTATGAGGCGGATGGGAATTTGTTAATGTCGGTTGTAGATAACCCAAAGTTGACCTCAATTAAAATACACATCAACGGCGTGTGTTACCGTGATGGTCTCTTCTCGTGAGTCCGGAAGTGAACACGATGTTGGAGTTATGTCGGCGTAAGTAGTTCAGGATCACTTCTTGATCACTACTAGTTTCACGACCGTGCTTTGCTTCTCTTCTCGCTCTCTTTTGCGATGTAGCCACCATATATGCTGAGTAAACTTGCTGCAGCTCCACTTTACTACTATGTCCTCCCTAAAGCTTAAATAGTCTTGATCTCATGGTGTGAGATTGCTGAGTCCCGTGACTCACGAGATACTTCAACACAGTTGCGAGTTCCGATGAGGCGGTCAGCAGATGATTCCACCGAGCTCAAGTGGGAGTTCGACGAGGCGTGGTCGTTACTATGTGTCGTTTCGGATGATCGATAGTGGTGCCCGGTTGGGACGATTCGAGGATCTGTGTTAGCATTTGGGGTATCTTCTTTATTTTGGTTCCGTAGTCGGACCTTGAGTGTACTCGAATGATGTATGTTTAATTATGTCTTGTGTGGCGTGGCGTTGTAAGCCAACTATGTATCTTTCCTTAACTATTACATGGGTTGTGTGAAGATTACCTCACTTGCGACATTGCTTTCAATGCGGTTATGCCTCTAAGTCGTGCCTCGACACGTGGGAGATATAACCGCATCGAAGCGTTACAAGTTGGTAATCGAGCCTTCCCGACTTAGGAGCCCCTACTTGATTGTTTCTTGGCGTTGTTGAGTCTAGAATGGAAAATGTTTTGAGTCTTAGGATTATATATATCGGAGAGTAGGATTCTTTTTGCTTCCCAGTCCTTGACCTTACGGTGAGGTATCTGACGTAGAGTTTTGACTCTTCTCTTCTCAAATTTCACTAAAATTTTTTTAGGATCACGTGGGTATCTTGGAATCGTTCCGATGGTTTTGTGGCGAGAACATTGTTCTTGGTGCCTCGACATTTAGGGGTTGTGGCGGTGTCCGGGAGTTGAGCTCCGGGTGTTGTCGTCACAATTTTATCGTTGCGATTCTGGAATACCTGAGTTTTGCCGACATCGAAATCTCTTTTGTGCAGTTGTTGGTGAGATAACCTGATAGCCCGATCTTGTGGCGAGTCGGGAATTGCCATGACTTGCATAACGGATGTTTTTGAAGGTCGAGGTACCACGATTTCGAGGATTTCTTGGTTATGTGTTGACGGATGGATACAATTGGATCTAGGTATTGTTAGTTTGGGTGATATATTTTGTGTCCCTGTATCCCCAACACCAGATTGCATAACCGAAAGTTTGGGAGTTTATAGGTGGGAATTCTAGTAGCTTACGGATATTCTTTCCCAATGATGTATGATTTGAGATTGGGGTTCAAAGTTTAGTGGTCCGCCCATTCACGGTCGATTCTGATGGTCGTGAGGCGTCTTAAAGAATCCTTGGCTATGCTGATTCGGGGCGTCTTGTTAGTCATTAAATGGCGTCCGCTATCGTCGTGTCCGTGTGGGCCCCACCACGAACACTTTGGCTAAATCTCTATCATGTGTTTGTTCGGCTCATTATAGAAGCCAACCTTTTGTTTTCAGTTGTGATATTGAATTGTTTCTCGATCGGATGTTGTTTCCATATCCTTTATCTAAGTGGCTTCTCACCTTAATGGATGTGTGATGATTAACTTTGGAATTCATTCGTTCATTCTTGTTGAATGTTTATTGTGAAGACTATATGTTGCAATTTCTATCCGTTGATTCTACTTATCTATTTGTCTATCAAAGGACTAACGGATGTCACCCTCTTGAGGATGGCTCCATGCTGGCGTCTCGAATCCGGATCGCAATGATGGGGATCGATCGAATCCTCCACCTCCACCTCCGCCTCCGAGAAGCGTGGCAAGCTATCATGGCAGCCACCAATGCCAATGCTCGAGATGATTTTGCAGCTCTTGCAGAAGCGTACTCGAGGGCAAGGCAATCAAGGCAATCAAGGCAATCAAGGTCAAGGCAACAATCAGCCACACTTTGCTACTCTCAGTCAGTTTCTCGCTAATCAGTCGAAGTCTTTCAGTTTCTGTGTTGAGGCGTCTTCCGCCTCCTCCTCTGTGAAATCTTCCAGCAATGCAGTGGTCAAGCACAATCCAAAGTATGCCAAGGTCAATATGATGAATGCAGCTCAAGCGGAGAGTCTTCGATGTGATATTGGGTAATCTCTCGCTTAATGATATTCTGCAAAAGTCTTATTTGATCTTGGTGCATCGCATTCTTTCATGTCATATCCTTTTGCATCGAAGCACAATTTTGATACAGAGGCATTACCTCAAGCTATGCAAGTTGTTTCTCCGGCGAAGCGGTTGAGATCTACCATGTTGGTTCCGAATGTCGGTATCAAGATGGGCGACTATAGATTTCTGGCTAAACCAATTGTTCTTGGTGACTCGGATATTGATCTTATTCTCGAATGGGTGGCTTTATCAGCACAAAGCTCAGATTGATTGTGCTGCCAGGGAAATTCAATTGACTCATTCTTCTAATGATGTGATCATCTATGCCTCTCGTGATGAAACCATTCGGTTGTTTTCTCTCAATGAGAAGGGCGAACTGAATGCCATCTCTCAGATTCCAGTCGTTTGTGAGTACCAAGATGTCTTTCGAGAAGAGCTTCCGGGTATGCCTCCTCATCGGCCGATTGAGTTAGTTATCGATCTTGAGCACGGCCTTGAACCCGTTTGCAAGCGTCCATACAAGCTTGGACCTGATGAGCTGAAGGAATTGAAGAAGCAGCTCGATGAACAAGAGCGTCTGGGTTTGATCAGACCGAGTTCATCTCCTTGGGGTTGTGGTGTTCTTTTTGTCCGGAAGAAGGATGGCTCGGACCGACTTTGCGTCGATTACCGTCCATTGAATAAGAAAACAATCAAGAACAAGTATCCACTTCCCAACATCAATGAGCTTTTCGAGCAACTCAAAGGTGCTACTGTGTTCTCTAAGCTTGACCTTCGTATGGGTATCATCAGTTCGCATTCGTGAACAAGATATTCCCAAGACAGCATTCGAACAAGCTTTGGTTCTTATGAATATCTTGTCATGTCTTTCGGCCTTGTCAATGCTCCTCCAACTTTCTCTCGGATGATGAACTTCATATTCAATCCCTACACCAATGAATTCGTCTTGGTCTATCTTGATGATATTTTGGTCTTCTCCAAGAATAAGAAGGATCATGCCAAACATTTGCGATTGGTGCTAGACAAGCTCGAGAGTACCAATTCTATGCCAAGTTCTCCAAATGTGAATTCGGCTTGATGAAGTGCTTTATCTTGGTCATATCATCTCTGCCAAGGGCATCGCTGTTGATCCAGAAGGTGTCCGCATTGTGAATTGGGAACCTCCTCGGAATGTCAAGCAGCTCCATGATTTTCTTGGTCTTGCAAGCTATTGCGAAGATTCGTTGAGAACTTCTCCAAGATTGCAAAGCCTCTTTCCAACCTTCTCGAAGCGGTGAAGTATATCGGTCTCCAGTGTGACGTTGCTTTCAAGACCCTCAAAGAGAAACTCGTCACAGCTCTGTTCGACTCCTCTGATGAATCCAAGCCATATGAAGTTTTACGTGATGCTTCTCTTCAAGGTCTCGGTCTGTGTTAATGCAAGAGAAAGAGTTGTGGCTTATACCTCTACGCCATTGAAGCCCAGAGAAGAACTACCCCACTCATGATCTTGAGTTGGCGGCGTTGTCCATGCATTGATTACGTGGAGACATCTCTTGTTGGGAAGGAAAGTGGACATTTTCACTGATCACAAGAGTCTCAAGTACATCTTCACTCAGCCTAACCTCAACCTCGAGCAGACTCGATGGGTGAAATGATTCAAGAGTACAACCCAAGTATTGAGTATACTCGGGCAAAGCCAATGTCATTGCAGAGCGCTTTGAGCAGGAAAGCTTCTTTGCAGATCTAATCCTCAAGCCCTTTCAGCGGATCTCTGTGAATCTTTCCATAAGCTGAATCTTCAAGTTGTTCCTCAAGGCTTTCTTGCCAACCTCATAGTCTCTCCTACTTTGGAAGATCAGATTCGTGAGGCTCAACTTCGGATACCATGGTGAAGAAAGTGAAGCGTGGTATCGACAAGGGCATTCCCAAGTACAAGTGCTTCCATGTTGATGACAAAGACACTCTGTTCTTTGAGGACGGATTATGGTTCCTAAGGGTGATCGAGAAAAGTCATTATGAGCGAGGCTCACAATTCGCTTCTATCCATTCATCACGGAAATGCGAAGATGTACCATGACCTCAAGCAGTCATATTGGTGGACTCGAATGAGGCGAGAAATTGCTCAATTCGTGAATGAGTGTGATGTCTGCGGAAGAGTGAAAGCAGAACACCAAAGACCAGCTGGTCTCCTCCAACCTCTTGCTATTCCTGAATGGAAGTTTGATCATATTGAAATGGACTTCGTGATGGCTTTCCAAAGTCCAAGCGTGGAAATGATGCTATCTTCGTTGTCATTGACAAGCTTACTAAAGTGGCTCATTTTCTTCCTATCAAAGAATCCATCACTGCAGCTCGGTTAGCGAGCTATACACCTCGAGATTGTCTCCTTGCGGCATTCCACAAGTGATCTCTTGGACCGTGGCAGCATCTTTACCTCCAAGTTAAGGAGTCTTTTGAAGGCCATGGGCACCAACATTCGTTTCAGCACAGCTTTCCATCCTCAAACAAGTGGCCAAGTCGGCGAGTTAATCAAATTCTTGAAGATATGCTCGGGGCTTGTGTCATTTCTTCGGTATGAAGTGGGAAGATTGTCTTCCATATGCGAGTTCTCTTACAACAACAGCTTCCAAGCGAGTTGGGCAAGGCCCCATTCGAAATTCTCTATGGCGAAAGTGCGTACTCCTCTCAATTAGTGCGAGGGCGGTGAGCGCCAACTTCTTGGCAATGACTTGATCCACGAAGCGAAGAAATGTGCCAAGTCATTCGTGAGAATCTCAAAGCAGCATAATCGCGCGGAAGAGCTATTATGATGATAAGCACCGTGATGTGACTTTTGAAATCGGAGACCATGTCTACCTCCGCGTCTCTCAATGAAAGGTACTCGTAAACCCGGTATCAAAGGGAAGCTTGCCCCTAGATCGTGGGTCCTTTCAAGATCATTGGGAAAAGAGGCGATCTAGCCTATCAACGAGCTTCCATCCAACTTTGCAAGCGTGCGATGTGTTTCACGTGTCACAGCTTCGCAAGTGCTTCAAGACTCTGAGCGCACTATCAACTTGAAGAGATTGACCTTCAAGAAGATCTCTCTTATCATGAGCACCCGTTGCTATTCTTGAAGAAACCGGCGCAAGACTGCAACAAGTCAATCAAATTCCTGAAAGTGAAGTGGTCACACCATTCCGACCGAGAAGCTACACAGGGCGCGAGGATCACCTCCGTTCGAGTATCCGGGAGTTCTTTCAGTCCTAGATCTCGGGACGAGATCCTCTTGTAGTGGTGGAGTGTTGTAACACCCTGGATGTAAACTTCCCCTTTTGGGCAATATATCAATTTGACCTCATCCAATTCTTGTGGGTTCTTGTCATGCTTGGCCTCTTTGGTTTGGTTATGTTGGGTTTTTCTTTTCTTTGTTTTGCTCCTTTTGCCATATTGCATTTGTGCCTCTTGTCATCTTGCATTTCCCTTCTTGTCATG